>MU866129.1:112236-140902 GCA_033296915.1 Triangularia setosa | reverse complement strand
CAAAAAAGGTGTGAAATGGAAAAAAAGGACAGGAATGGAAAGAAAGTGAAAAGAAAGGGAGATTATGGAGAATGAGTGAAAGTAAGTGAAAATCAGCTTTGTCGATCTATGTGTCGACAGAGCTTCATGGGCTTGAAGAGCAACCTGTTCGCATGTAGGCCCGTCGTTGACAAGGAGTGAATGGAAGGGCTCCCACTTGGTATTGTTGTTCAAGTGAATAGCATTCAGTCACACTAATATAGAGCAACTCTGCCCTCTCGACTTCCTCACCTTTCTGTCCATCCAGTCGCTCTAGGACAGTTGGAAGCCCCAGTACCTGGTTTTCTCTCCCTTTTTCTTTTTCTGCTACTGTCAGCAAACTCGCACTGCCAAATTTCGCCCACCGCTTCTGCTTTCGCGTTGCAATTTTCTCTTTCTTTGGCCAGCAAACAAGCAGAGTCCAACAAGTTGCTAAAGAAAGATCAATAAAAATACAGATCTCGGAGCTCTCCTTGCAGCCAGGATTCTCTCAGATATGTATCCAGGCAACTTCATGAATTTCTTGCAGCTCGGCCGCCAGGAAGTTGCAGCCAAAGACTCCTCGGATCTCGATCTCAAGGCCCAGTCCTCGCCTCAGCGCGGTAACCCTTGTGCGTTCCGCACAATGTTCAACGACGGCGCTTCATCTCGCAATTCTCTCGCCAACAGCACCTACGAAGACATGGAGGGTGAAAGCATTCGATTTGATGATTCCGAGTGTATCTCCATAGGCCGTACCCCAAGAAACGTCCCGAATCAGCAGCAGCAATTGCAGAAGCGGGTAGAGAGCGGCATCGTTCTTGAGACAGAAGGTCGCAACCTCTATTCAGTTCCCACGGATCTGCTCGACCCTGAAAATGACGATGACGAGAGCGCGGGAAACAACAACTTTATCGAGGAAGACGTCGAAATGGCAATCTGCTCTCCCATTCTCAACACGGAAGACCGGTCATTTGACCTCTCGGTCAAAGCGGATGAAAAGATTGTGGATGTCATCCATTGCATGGCCCCGGCCACCAGCAACCAGTCAGGTATTCCTGGGCTCGAAAACCAAGAGATCGACTTGACCGAGACAGTAAATATGCACTTTTGGGGGGAACCTCGTTTGAAAAGACATCAAAGATTCCCCTTCCGCGATCATGACGCCGCCAATGACGACGACGATGACATGTCAATAATCTCCGACCTTTCCCTCATCCCCAGCTATTCCCCAAGCGGAACCGATCACCAGTACAAAGTCAAAGTAACTCGCGCCGTCTTCAAGCGAATCATCAAGAGCCAGGCGAAGGCTGCCAGCAAAACCGTTCGCCAGCTCAAGCGCACATGTCGCGAAGCTATGGAGCACGCCTTTGACTATTCCAGTCCCGCCTACAAGCCAACAACCTGTGTCCGCGTTGGGGATGCCTTTTGAGCTAGGGAAATCACAGCACCCATTGGTATAATGTCCTTTGGAGCTCGTTCCTTGGCAAGCGTCGCCCGCTATTCAGCATTCGCCTCATTTTCGGATCCAACAAATCCACCCAACACCAAGTTTCAAGGGCGACCGCACAGCACAGCATCATGCAGGATGCCAACGTCACGGTATTAAATCATGTCCAGACCGGGTTTTCGCAAGCAGCACGACAGAATTAGCGAGTGGTGCGCCATGGAGAAAAATGTATTTCAAGCCGAGACACTTCTTTAGCCTCATCTACCTGTCCATCCCTCACACCTGGGACCCGCCAATGTCGTCACACGTCAACATGTCAGTATTTCGGCGCCCAGATATGGCTTAACTGTCTACACAATTTCGACTTTGATGGAGGACGATTCTGTGATGGCAGGAACAGACTGGGGCTCAGTTCGGATGAAGAGACGCGGAACAGATCAGAACGCCCAGTATGGAAGAAGGCGGCTACGGAGAAGACATTGGATATTTTGGAAGGAGCAGAAGAACGATATGGGACATGAGATGACCATGGGGGGCATTGAAATATGAAGGATGAATGCCTGCTAGGAGAGGAAGCAAATGGGCTGACATGGGAGGTCAGGGAGTAGTGGGAGAGATACAACGGCGATCAAATGCTTCTTGTCTTGGCAAGCGAAAGAGTCCACAGCTGTAATTCTGTATCCTCTCCATGTTAGCTTTTATTCATAGTTCGACTCTTTTTCTTCTCCGGCGTTTTATCACACATCAATTTTTTAGAAACGGATTTCGGGGAGTTTTCTTTCTGCACTCAGGCATCTGGTTATCGAAGTTTGGCTGGGCTGGGCATGGAAAAGCACATTTGATACCCCTTGTTGATATTTCAAAAATTCACTTATTTTTTCTTTCAGTCATTTTTGTATTTGCATTTTGAAACTGGTTGCTTTTTTTCTTTGGAATAAAATGTTGGTGGTTAGAATCCTGTATTCGTCATTGATAGGCCAGCTATTGGGCTTGATATTGATCTGTGACCATTGTCATAATAATAGTGATACATTATTAATCTGGGTCGTTGCGACAAGATACATGGCGATTCCCAAATCCTGTTCAGGGCTTTTTATGATGAGGGATCGATTGTCTTGATTGCTAGTCAGCACAACTTTGTCTGTAGCCATGGTAAATGAGCTTGCACAACGCCCAAAGCGAGCAGACTAGGATGCTGGACAGTTACGATACTTTCTGATGAACAGCAAAGGTAGTCAGTCTCACGATGACTACAATCACAGCACCCATCGTGTCATCGAACGGATCCCAAACACCAAGCTTGCCCAGGGGTGGCGGGTACCTTCTTCAGAGCTGCTGAAGGATGGCCTGTGTCGATAAGATAGGCAGTCATCTACAACACCCTGACAGACCTTCGTGCTCGTCTACACTTGCTCCAGATATCTAAGTTGAAACCAGAGAATGGAGAACAATATTCGCTGTATTTTCCCCATATGCCAACGTGGCACACGACACATACGTACAGTTACGCTCAACATCCTCTTCCCACAACACATCACCATTAAACCTCACGTGCCTCTCCAAGATCAACAGTAACGAGCGAAATCATGACAAACAACAAACCAACAATGTACAATGCAATGCTTTCATTCCCGATGCCACCGTCCAGAGCCCCTTCATCGCCTACAAGTAAACCGACAGACAGATAAATACTATATGTACACAATTTTTTTCTTCACCACCCCTGTGCCACCCCTCCCCCACCTTCCTTTCCTTTCTTTCCTTGTTCCTGTGTGTGAAATGTGTTCCCTTTCTTTCCTTCTCCCAAATAAGATTGCTCCCTTCTTCGGCCCGTTTCCCATGCTTTCCCAAATCTTGCCCGAAACCGCTCCCAAAGTCCCATATTAAGATGCAACAATAGAAGCAACCAGAGCGCGAGAGAGAGCCCCATCCAAATCTCGGGTTCTTGTCGGTGTTGCTGCTTCCCCCTGAACAGGAGGACACCCGAGGTTCCAGCAATAGCAAAGTCGAGGGGGAAAAGAACAAAGCCATGGTGCGGTGATCATGACAATGGGCAAACTAGGTAATAAAACAAACCGGACCCGAAACACCTTTCCCCATCTGCCCCAAGACACCGGGCGCCGCCGCGATAAGAACCGACTTTGTGAAAATATAAGAACAATGAACAAAAACCCTGCCCATGCCGTATGAAAAAAATAAGGACGCCCGGCTGTGATACTGAAAGACGTCTCCGCCAATTAACCTTCAGGGGGATATCCGTGATGATGAATGTGACGATAGCAAAAACACCAGGCCTGTCGTGACCGGGTTCCCAAAAAATCGAGATGCCGAACATGGAACCATGACCTATTGCTAATCATGACGTGTCGTCAAAGCGCTGAATCCAACCACATAGTGGTATCCTGAGACTGTACAAGACTGGATATCAGAAGTTCGGAGGGACGAACAGTTAAGCGTCGTCCGAGATTTGGTCGACGGTCAACCCGAGATTCTGGATGCCAAGCAGACCGGCCTGCTTCTTACCCCAAGCGCGAGTCACGATGGATGCTACGCACAAGGTCAGCAAATGCTCCAATAGAGCATTAAAGATTGGGACACTCACCCTTGAGGAACTTCTTGCTAGCGTACTTCTTGAAGAACGCCTCATGGCAGACAGGGCGGGCCAAGTAGTCGACCATCAAGCGGTAGACAGGCTCAATCTCCGCCTCAGTGTAGCCAGCATAGTAGGCCAGAGTCTCGTCCTGCAACAAGTTAGAAGACGTACATAGTAACGAAGTCGGTATACAAGCTTACCCATTCTCCACGGTTCAGGCACATACGGGCGCAGTACATAGCAGCGGCGGCAATGTGGCTGGGGCGATAGGCCATAAACCGGTGGTCCAGCAAGCTGATCTCCATAAGATACTTGCCAAGAGTGCGGGAGTGGATGTCATAGTTGTCAGCCTTGGAAATGCGGCGAAGGAAGTTCATTGGATTGGGGTAGCTGAGGTCGTAATTGAGGGTTTGCAGAACGAATCTCTCGGCACTCAAGATCTCGGCTTCGCTGAACCCATCGTCGGCAACATGACGGAAGTTGGCAATGTGGGGTGAGAGGACCTCCTCGTATTTGGAAGCAATGAACATGGCGGTGATGCCGACAAGCTGGAGACGGTCAAGCTGTACGACCTTCTCGGACAGGAAGCGGTCAATGATGTTGACGGCGAGGAAAAGAGTCTCAGGGAGAAGGTGGAAACGAGTGTGAACCTCAACGAGCCAGTCAATCAAGATGCCACGCGTCTTCCACTCCAGATCATCCTGGTGGTCCATGTAGTGGGGGTTGGGGACGGAATTGCATTCCAGGTCGCGCAGGTACTCGAAGATGTCATTAGCATACTCGGCGACCATGAGCGGGTCATCGTAGTCCTCGCGGTCCAGATCCTCCACGCCTTCGGGAAAGACATGCTCGGTAGGCTCGGCAGCAACGGGCGGGGGAGCGGCCTCCTTGCGGCGAAGGTCTTCCTCAATGTTGGAAGGCTTAACGCGAAGGGACTCCTCAACCTTGGTCTTCTTCTCAGCCTCGAGCGTGTGAACCTTCTTGGGGGCCGGCTCGCTCTCCTCTGACACACGCTCCTTCTCCTTCACCACAGCGTTGGCTGTAGCAGACGGGACCTTCCGCTTCAAGGGGCCAATGGCGCCTGGACCAGTTTTGGAGGAGGCCACCTTCGTGTTGTTAGCCTTCTCCTTGAGAGGAACAGCAGCCGAGCGAGTTGTCGTGGTGGTAGATCTCTTCTGAACGCCAGCGGTGGCCTTGGGAGCGAGGGCGGCCTTTACCGGCTTCTTGGCCTCGGCAGCCTCGCCCTTCGTCGCATTAGTGACATCACCCAAAGCATTACGCTTCCGTGTGGGATTGGCGGCAACAGTGGTCTTCTTTGACTGCAATCCCTTGTTGGCCATTGATAGCTCGTCCACCTTCAAGGTAGCGGCCTTGGCACGGGTAAGACGCGTCGTATCAGTGCTGTTCTCGTCGTTTTCGTTCGCCACCGAACGAAGGTTTCTCGTCCTCTGATGAAGATGTTAGAGTACACAGAAGACAAGACAAAATACGGGGACAGTATGGATAGTACTCACAACCATCTTGACTGATATGATCCGAGATATGACAATCGAATGCTAGGCAGGGCTGGGAGCAAAGAGTCAGTTGGTCGGTCCTAACGCGTCGATACAAACAACGAGGTGAGAAAGAAAAGGTCGAGTGCTGCAGTAGGAATCGGATTGGCGTACAGTGGTTCCTTAAATGACGCGGCAAATAGGAAAGGGCCCATGGTGTATGCGAAACTAAATGTAAACAAAAGGAAGGGCGAGGCTTACCAAAGATGCTGGGGATGAATGAACACGGCAGACGGCGTGTCTGGGGGTGGATATGCCTAGGAAAATCGGGAGTCGTGGTGACGGGGTCCCAGTTGATGAATTGCTGTCGGAGTGGGAAGTCGAGATCACGGATTGGCGACGCGTCCCTGGGACAAAAGGAGGCGCTCAAATTGATCACGACGACAGACAGCCTGCCACGGTCGATGCCAGAGCCAATGGTGAAAGCGTTGCTGGGTAGTGGGTGGAGGTCTTTGGGATCAGAAAAAGAGGATGTTGCAGAGCTGTCTTGTTTTTAAGAACTTGAATGTGGAGGTTGATGGCAGAGTGGGACCCGAGGGTTCGCGGGCAGGTATCAAATCAGACGCGGTCGCAGCAGAGCCAAGGGAACGCGGTGTCCTGTGCAGACCCAACGGCTGCCGGAGCAACAGCCAGCAACAAATGTGTGTGATTGGCTGCAAAGACTGGAACGCGCGAAAGTCGACCTTGGCGCCCCACCAATGACTTTGCTCTAACCCTGTTAGCCAAGGGTTATGTATATCTTTTCCGTGGGAGGGGCTGCCCAAGTGGTTACGCATCTCAAAGGCGAACGCGCCGACCCACTTCAGTATTCACCAGCCACAGCACGCCACACTTCTCGCCAAGCTTCAAGCTTCCCACGCAAAAATCCCAACAGGTCGGTGGATGTTTGAAGGCTATACAGAGATCCCCAGACGAGCTCACCCCGACACCTTGCAGCCCATTGGCTGCTTCCAGTCTTTCGAAGGCCCATTAGGAGTCTTTTCAATGTCCCGGCTTTGACTCCGACTTCGACCTGCTTTCGCCTTGCCAATATACCCCCCCCCCCGAGCTTCCTCGAGGAGCCCTTTCCAGGACACATCAACACCATAATGTTGCGACCACAATTTCGGCCTCTGGCCGCCAGTGTGTCCTCCTTCTGCCAGAGCACCCTTCGGCTTGCTGCTTTGAGGGGATATGCGACCAAGGTGCAGACCAGCCCCGATAGTGATGCCTCGGCAGCCCTCTCCGGTGCCGGCTCCCAAGCCGATTATGAGCCGGTAAAGATGCGAACATACAAGCCAAGGACACCGGGTCTTCGTCATCTCAAACGTCCAATCAACGATCATCTTTGGAAGGGAAGGCCGTATCTACCTCTGACATTCCCGAAGAAGGGGCACGGCAAAGGTGGTAGAAATAACCAGGGTGTCATCACAGTCAGACATCGTGGAGGTGGCCACAAGCGGAGGATTCGTACTGTCGATTTTGAGAGATGGGCACCTGGGCCACACCTTGTTGAACGCATCGAATATGACCCTGGTCGGAGTGCGCACATTGCCTTGTTGACACGGAAGGCGACGGGCAAGAAGAGCTACATTGTGGCGGCCGAAGGCATGAGAGCCGGAGATGTTGTTCACAGTTACCGGCAGGGTATTCCCAAGGACCTGCTCGACAGCATGGGTGGCGTCATCGATCCAGGTGTCCTGGCCTCAAAAACAGCATGGAGGGGGAACTGCTTGCCGATGCACATGATTCCTGTCGGAACCAATGTCTTCAACGTTGGCTCCCAGGCCAAGGGAGGTGCTGTGTTCTGCCGCAGTGCGGGCACTTATGCCACGGTCATCTCCAAGGAAGAAGAAACTCGCGAAGACGGCAGCAAGGTCGTGACAGGAAGATTTGTTGTTGTTCGGTTACAAAGTGGTGAAATTCGCAGGGTCAGCAAGGATGCTTGCGCGACCATCGGTGTTGCCAGCAATGTAATGCATCACTACAGACAACTGGGCAAGGCTGGAAGAAAGCGCTGGTTGAACATCAGGCCGACTGTTCGTGGTCTGGCCATGAACGCATGTAAGCAGCACATCCTCCCCACGCGGCAATCTTTTTCGTCGGCTTTGATCACTAACGTCTAGGTCAGTTGAACATCCCCACGGTGGTGGTCGTGGTAAGTCGAAGGGTAACAGAATCCCAACGAGTCCCTGGGGAACACCTTCCAAGGGTGGGTTCAAGACACGCCGGA
Organism: Triangularia setosa; assembly: GCA_033296915.1. Lineage (NCBI taxonomy): Eukaryota > Fungi > Ascomycota > Sordariomycetes > Sordariales > Podosporaceae > Triangularia > Triangularia setosa. Next base: position 133,097 of record MU866129.1, on the reverse strand, counting down.
AGAGCAACATCAACAAATGGGTTGTCACCCCCCGTGTCCGGAACATGGGCAAGCGGAGAGACAAGAAGACGGCCTAATCCCATCGCTAGGTAACGGCTCTTGTACATTATGTAGATCAACAACATGTATTCTTCATGAGCAACTAGGAGTGCATGTGCAATGCCGTACCCTTCCCGTCCGCTCGAGAAGGCGACCTGGGTGGCCCAGAATTGGCTGATCTCGACTACCGGCCTAAGCTTGGTGGTCAGACTGGCCCCAAACACGAAACTTTGGGGCACCCAAAGACAGAGGAGTATCAGAAGAACTCGACGTCTTGCCTACAAATGTAGTATCCGTAGAATGCGACCAGTGCCTAGCCTCGTGAGAGACTTCCGAAAAGGGTCGTCGATATCGATAGTGGGGTAGTGTGGTGTATGCTGAAGAGGGGAAGATTTGCAGATGGCTCGATAGGACTATGCCCTATGTAGAGTGCTCTGCCTTGTAGGATATAGCCTATAGAGGCTGAACCCCAATGAATTTAGGAAATGTGTGTGTGGTGGTACTCATAAAGCTCACATCAGAGGTGCGACGACGTAATGTGACTCCGCAGTCCCAACCTCCAATTGGAATGAATGAATGCATGTTCAGCCTCAGCTGGAAAACCGGGAGACCATTGCGCACACCTCAAAGGTCCAGCAGAAGGCAAGACGATGGTGCATATATTGAGAATTAGTCCCCATAAATATGTCTACCACACATGTCTTCGAGACCCTGGAATCTGCCACGCTTTCTGGCTTTCGTCTTCTTGGTGTTTCATTCCTGGTGCTCTGAGACGGTGATTTGCGCTACCCTGTCGTGTCGATCAGGTCTTGGCCAACCGCGCCAACCACTCGGATGCTGGCGCTCTTGATCCCTCATTGTGGCTGAGCCCCTTTCCACTTAAAGAAACGGCGGCAAACCGTCAAACACAGCCGCTTGGCCTCGCACTCCCTCTGCAAATCTGTGAAGGAGGCCGGACCAACTCATCAGGGTTCAGACTTCAGAGCGGTTAATCATATTCCCCGTTGGCATCTTCAAATCCCAGTTGACACGGATACGGCTCTGGGAAAACGCATCGTTGGATGCTGCGCTTATTTGGCATCCTCACCTTGGGCCTCGACGTCTTATTGTTTTCTCCCTAGACACTGGTGGTCAATCTTTTCCGTTGTCGCATCTGCAGTCCGACATCTCATCACTGATCTACCTCCGTTTCCGTGCCCACCTAGCTACGTACGAATCCCTTTCACCCCTACGATTAGTCTGCGGCACCCGATAGTGTGTGGCTGCTGTCCGCCCCTGGGCTCCTCTCATTGTGCTGTCGCCGCACTCACCACCACACCGCACTTCGACTTCCCGCGCCCGCCCCGATTTATTCTTGTCCCTCCTTCTTTCCTCTTTCTGGGGATTAGCCAGGGGCTTCCCGATGCCCGACGATTCTATACGCCCTCTGATAAACGCCCGTTCCATCTCGCCTGCTCCGACATTTCCAACTCGCGACACATTCGATACTATGGATCTCGCCGGCGGTAACGTGGTGAGGAAGGGCAAGCTCTCATGGGTCGTTGCGCTATCCTACGCCATCGACTGGATCATTCTCATCGCCGTTGGTGTCGTTGGATACATATTAGGACATATTACACCAAACAAGCGGCCGTTCTCGCTTGACGACCGCAACATTTCGTATGTTTTGGTTCCCTCTCCCAATTGGTGTTAGGCCAATTGATGCTGACGTTTGGTTTCCTTCCCACCTTCAGATTTCCCTATGCCGAAAAAGAAACAGTGCCAGTATGGCTCGCGGTTGTCATCAGTGTTATGTGCCCCATTGCCATCATCGCGATCATCTGCCTCGTTTTCGTGCCCGGCTCAACCGTCCCTCGAGGAACACCCAAGTCGTTAATATGGCAGCGCAAGCTCTGGGAGCTGCATCAAGGCTGGCTGGGCTTGGCTCTGTCTGTCATGGCGGCTTGGATCATCACCAATGGCATGAAGAACTTGTTTGGAAAGCCGCGCCCGGATCTTCTTGATCGGTGCCAGCCTGATTGGCCGAACCTAGAAAAATACATCGTTGGCGGCTTGCTCAGGTTGAACAACAGCTTGACTCCCGGTCACGTCCTCGGCCCCGGGACCCTTGTCAGTCCCAACATCTGCACAAATCCTGACAAGGCGGTGTTGGATGATGGTTTTAGGAGCTATCCTAGTGGCCATTCTAGTTCAGCCTCAGCAGGTGCGTAAACTCTACCAAAAATCGCACAGCTCGAGCGCCACCCCAGACTAACAATGATGCAGGTCTGGTTTACCTGTCCCTTTTCATTGCGAGCAAGTTCGCGATAACAATCCCGTTCTTCTCCACTTCGGGCTCGTCCGCCGACCAGGAATCCACCGCCGCTGCCTTCCCCTCCAGAACTCGGATACCTAGCGTTAAGATCAGCGGACCGGATTCGTATGAGCTTTCCAACCGCAGCCCCTCTGCGCTGACCAATTCCATCGAGGATCCAGCCCTCCTGTCTAAAGGTGTGACGCCAACGAACCGAAAAATAGCAGCGGTTCGCCGTCAAGCCGCGGCCCCACCTCTCTATCTTCTCCTGGTCGCCATCATCCCCTTCTTCGCTTCAGTCTACATCGCGGGCTCCCGCTGGTGGGATTTCCGGCACCACGCCTTTGATATTCTCTTTGGCTATCTGATCGGCCTCGTCGGCGCCATCTTTGCTTTCCGCTACTACCACCTTCCTATCTCGCGCGGTGCCGGCTGGGCGTGGGGACCTCGCAGCCACGACAAGGCCTTCTGGGCCGGTGTGGGAAGCTACAGCTATGCGACGAGCCGCACGCGCGGCACCTACCGCTCGGGTGACGAGGAGGAGGCTCTGGGCGCGCCCAATGAGCCGTATGGACGGGGAAGCGGCATGAGCAGTGTCGCCCCTGTGGCGCCGAGAAAGGGGGCGCAAGGAATGGATGGGAGAGATGAGGATACGTCATACACTGGGGCGTCTGGGAATGAAATTCAAGAGCCACACGCGAGATGAAGTTGAGCAAAATATTATTATTCATCGTTTGACTCGTTGATGCTGTTATGTCATCATTAGCGGAGGTGGTGGAGGGTGGTATCTTCTTCTGGATACTTGTTATAGGAACGACATGCCTGGGCTGGGTTGGGCTGGACTGGATGGACTAGGGAGGTCTTATATTTTTTTGAAGGCAGGCCGGTTGACTGATTGGAAAAGGGTGAGGGTGGGAGGGGGGGGGTTGTTTTCTTTTTGACAGGGCATTTTTTGTCTCGATCAGCATTTGGTCGCTTGTACAGCCTATTCTTGTCTTCTTTTCTTTTTATTTGGTAGTTTGACGATTTGTAACGGGCGTTGGGGGAGCCATTTTTTTTTAGGTGTGTATAAAAAGACAGGTATCACAGGACTTTTTTTGTTTGACCCGTTGCGAAGAAGCAACGTGGGGGAAGAATCACATCTGCTTTACAATTCAACCATCTGTTTTACAATTCAACCATCTGTGAGCTACGTGCCATATGTGATTGAAGAGCCGCTTGCCATGATTATGAGGTTAGTATTCGAGGAGAACACCAGCCAGTTGGCATGCCTCTGTACCCATCATCAGCCTCTACTCAGAGAACAATTTACAACTGCTTCATCAGTATTAACACCAGGTCCCACTCCCATCCAATAGCCCACTAGCAAATCAAGCCCCCTTTCTCACAGTGAACGCCAAATTGAAGATGCTGCCAACCAAGCCCAGGGAATGTTCCATGTGTTATGCGTGTGGTATTGTGTGATAGTGCTGTGACAGGTAATCCCCATGAGTGGTGCGTAGCAGCGAAAAACCCGACAAGACGAAATGGAAAATACGCTGAATCAAAAGCCCCAAGAAAGCCCAAAACCACTACCAGAAAAATGCATGATCCGTTCAAATGTAAACCAAACACCCCTACCCCGCGGAACCCATCTACACATCACCCCCTTGATAACCATACACCACACAACCCACACAAATCATCAGCCTATTTACTGCAGTGTAGCAACCTCGCCCGCACCCTGGTATTGCACCACTGCCGCCGTGTTGTGATCCATAGCATCCTCCAGTTCCTCGTCCTCATCCTCCTCTTCGTCCTCGTCATCATCCTCGCCATCCAGTTTCGTGAACCCGCTTTCCACCTCCATCTTCCGCAACCTCCTCCTCATTTCCCCCCGTTCCTTGTTCTGCCATCTCACCAGAGCCGCGGCAGCGTGCACCTTGAACCCGTAGACGCGGGGGACGTACCGCTCTGTGGTCTTGGGGGGCACCAAGGCTGGGTAGACCTGGAATAGGATGTTGTGGAAGGAGGTACCAAAGTAGGCCCCGTCAATGGCCGAGTGGCGGGTTGATTTGGGGTTGTAGACGTCCTCACAGCGGGCACAGTAGAGCTTGACGGCTTTTTGGTTTGCCACGTCTGAGAGGCCCATTGGGAGGAGGGGGTGGGAATGGCACATCACACGGGGGCATTTTCCGAAGTCGCATTTTTTGTACTTCTCCAGCTGTTTGATGGCGATGGTCACCGAGGGTTAGTCTCATAAAACTTTATAGCAGATGAAGAAGATGGTAATAGGATGATGCAACATCAACATACCATCTTTGCCAAGCCACGAGTAGTGACAATGTACCGAGCGTGGATGAGCCCGTACAGATGCCTGGCCGACTTTTCTATGGTCTCGCGCATTTCATCATCGCAGTCGAGGTCGAACACGTCCGTGATCAGGTCGAGCGCATATTGATAGTACTGAACTTCGGTGTTTAGTCCCGTCAGGTTGAAGCGGTCTGTCAGGTAGTCTTCGTCGATTTCGCAATAGTACTCGTTGCCGCGCGACGAAATGAACTGTTGTGGTGAAGGTCTATTAGCCAACATATTTCGTTGCCAATGAACTTGCGGGCGAAAGTGGGAAAAAAAGGGGGACAGGAAAAACATGGCATACCCAATCCCTCCAATAACTGGTGTAGTCACTGTCTGAGTCGCTTACAAAATCATCCATGCCGGCCATGTTCGCGCGCACAAAGGGGCTTTTGATCGAGAGATGATTGTTTGAACGGGAGCGGAGGGGTTTCGTTCGGGCACCACCCTAAACTGGTTTGTTGGATGGGGGATGGGAGGGTCGATAGCTAGAGAAGCTTGGGCAGGTCTTCGAGACGACAGCCCGATGGGAGAATAACCTAGGCGTACCGTCGCGTTGTACGTGACGTGACAATGGGGTGAAATAATACTGCTGGCCCAGGGATGATTCGTATGGGATGTAATTCTTCGTCTTCGATGTCGCCAAATCTTTGGACTGGCGCTGAGGTTGGATCGATGGCCTGTGGTGGGGGACTTTTGCGCACTGTGGTGACAGGCCCCCAAGCGAGGGGCATGGACCGCCTTTACTTCTGCCATTACACACCGCCTCCCACCCATCAATATGACCCCCACGTAGTCTTCATGCATGTCAACCACAATATATTTCACCATTACATCGAAGACATGAACTTGGGTGCTTGAGGGGAAGACTTGCGTTACAAGGCAAAGATTAACAGTTTTCAACTATCGATTCAACAGTATCATCGATAACATAGTACACGAACCTGAGCCAAAGAATCACATATCACCTCCTTGGAATCTTGCCTGAAACGCCTTGACCAGATCCCCCATCGATTTCTCATAGAGCTCTGATTTACTTGTCGTATTCTTGACAAACTCATTCTGTTCCAGCGCGTCAAGCCACTTCTTCCACCTCGAGTCAGGCAGAGGTTGCGTCCATCCCGGCAGTTGTCGTAGAAGGTTAGGCAAGCGGATAGCAAAAGGAGCAAGGTGGATATCAACAAGGCTAAAGTGGTCGCCTAGGAAGTACGGTCCGTCTTCTTCGGCGGCTTGAACCAGTTCGGCAATATCTCGCTCCAGCTTTTCAACCGCTCGTCTCTTGGTTTCCTCTTCGGGAGTTGAAAGGACGAGGTAGAACGATGGTACTATCCGTGTATTTATCTAGTCCTATTGTCAGTCCTTGCTCCAGGGGGGAACGAGCATAGTTGGCGTGGCCTTCTTACGAATTCTATCCATAGACGGCAGTTAGCTTTGAGCCTAGGATTGCTAGGAAGCAGTGGCAAACTTGGCTTGCCCAAATCTTCGAGCTTTGGATTCGCTTGTCAGCACCAAGAGGATGTTTACGATTCGATATCAAAGCTCGAGTGGGCAAAACGCGTACATATTCCAGAATCACTGTGCTTTCTGCACAAGCCCAGCCGCCCTGTTGTATCGCAGGTACCAAGCCTCTTGGGTTTGCCTCCAGCAGTTGGGTGGGCTTCGGCTTCTGTAAAGGGTATATTTCGCAGTATTGATAGTCGGTCCCCTTCGCTTCCAGGGCAATCCAGACACGCTGAGAAAAGGGGCTAACAGACAGTCAGCGGTCAGAACTGAATGAATCATAGCTCGAAAGCAATCTCTCATACCAGAAGCATGAGGCGTAAAACTTGGTTGCGCCATCTTTGGCATGCCTCTTCGCTGTCTCTGCGGCAGGTCCTGTTGCCTTCCAGGGTAATGGCGGTGGGTTTTGCGGCCGTTTCATATCTTTCTCTCGTTTGGACTTCTTCCTTTCCCTCTCCAGTTCGGCCAACTCTCGATGTCTTGTGCTCTTCTTGATCTCATCACTTCTCGCTAAATCATGCCTGTGGGTTGCAGGTTTGCCATCACCTAGGCCATTTGTGACACTTCCGTTGATGCGTTGAAAAGTGTAGAATCTTTGATCCTGGGTCCGGATGCGTGCAAGAGCCTGCTCCAACTCGGGATTGTTCATGGCTGCATTCTGCATTTCCGCAGCAGACCCTGGTTCGTATTTGGTAATTTTTATCTTGACATCACACAAATCAAGCCCGCGAGCGTTGCGTTTTCGCTTTTTCTTGCTTGGGTCGTCTGACTTTTTTGTTCCCGAAGGGCGGCCCTTGAGGCGACAGTCATAATAATGCGCGGTGAAGGGTTTGCTCTTGTATCGTTGCGTCGATCGGTGGCTATATATGTTGTCGATCCAAGGGAAGTACGTGTTGTACCTTGGGATCGTTATGTCTCGTTGAGCATACCATATCCTGGCACAAAACAAAAGAAGGGGGCACACTCACTCCTCGTTGCTCAATAGCACAGTGTCTTCTAGATCAAACAGCTTCTGTCTCCACGTTTTTATGGCCGAAGACTCCTCTCCCAACGGAGAGCTGCTTTGTACAACATGGTGCAACGTTTGATGAATCGGTGACTTCGGTGTGACTGCAGCTGAGCTCAGACTTTCGAAAAGGCCAGGCGTACTGGAAGATGAAAGTGTGCCGGTATGTCCCCTTGCCTCTTGAGCTTGGCGTTGGTGAGGCAGTTGCTTTCTCTGATGCGTTTGTTGATGTCGATGCTGGTGGACATCAGGGGGGACGGCAGCAACCTCAGCTCGACGGCTACCGTAACTGCTTGAGTATCCATCCAAATCAGAATGAAAGACAGGGATGTTTCCCAAAACCCTGTCAACTCCCGGCACACTTAACGCGGATAGCCCGTGAGCCGAGTGAGAATTGAGAGAAATCTGAGACCCATGAGTTGAGAGCGAGCTTCCAGTTTCTTGGTCGTCGTGAAGATGAAGTTGATGTTGCGGCTCGTGATGTTGGTGTAAGGGGTGACGCTCAGTCTCAAACCCCATCGGAGAGTGATTTGAAGTACGAGACCCAGGCACAAACATCGTGTCCACGGTAGGCCGTTTCAGACATAGTTTGCTGGGAAATCGTTGTGTATGTACACTTTTCAACTTTCAGTTGTCGTGATACTTCCTGACAAGCTTAGTCGCCAGCGGCAAATCACAAATATGTAGGTGCTGCTATTACCATTCTCGATATGCAGTTAGTCTCAAGTTTCTCTACTGCTGTATGTAGAACCGACAACGGCCAAGGGTACGGTGAGATGTTGACAGCGGCAAGGACGAAGTCTGGGAGGCTGAAGAGTAGCGAGGGGTTGGTTTCCTGTTGCACGGACCACACATATCAGCCTGGGAGGGCTTGGCGTTCATGATTCCTGTCACCTGTCTCTCTTTACGGACCATAGATGCTGACAGAAGGTGAGACTGACGGGTGGTGTGACTAATTTATTAGGTATGGTCCTATTTAAAGGACCCCGATTTGATTATAGTAGTGAGCATTGTTCAAGAACCTACTGTCTGTCGCTCTATATCCAACTTGGCGAAGCCATCAGCCATCAGCCATCAGCCATCAGCCATATTCCTCCAACTGTTGTTGTAGACACTACTATGAATAGTCGTCTCTGTTTTCCGACCGGGTGCCACTGGTGATGCTCGCCGCGTCGCTGGCTGACTGTGCTTCCAACTCTGAATCGCTTCCCGTGATCTGTCTCGAGGTATCACCTGTCGGCCTGAATACGCCGCTGGGTGGTATCTCTAGTCTCGCCATAAGCTCATTCCCCGCCACGTCCCCCCTGCCCACTCGCCCTCGCGTGGGAATGTTCACCATGTCCATGGCTTCTCGAAGTGTATCTCCGGTCTCATCAAGCGCAGCAAGGAAACGTGCAAGTTCCTTGCAAAGCTCCCAGTCCTCTTCAAGCATCGCCCGGCTCAACAGGCGCACACTCTGTTCACTTGCAGTCGCCAACTCGTCAAACGTGTGAAGGACCAGGAGATAGCCGCCCGCTGTCTTGAGGCTCCCACGCTGGAGGCTCTCCTCAAACAATTCCTGAGGGGGCGGCAGATAGGCGAACAAGGTGCGCCAGGAGCGAAGCTCGGTTTTGCGCGTGCATTGTACCACAATGTCAAGGTACTGCTTGAAACATGACAGAAGCGACAGCACACGAGGCAGAATCGCATTCTCAGGCGCCGGGGGTGGGTGCGCGTCCACTTCCTCGTCCAAGACATGGTGCAGTAACACTTCGAGAGCGTGTGCAAAGTACTCCAGATGTTCATGCTTCTGTGCAAGCTGTAGTGCCTCAGTAAGCTTGTTGGCAACCAAATAGAACCGGAGAATATCGGGCAGAAAAAGGTGTGTCTGCAAGCAATGTTAGTTGAGGTCCACCTTGACAAATGCTTTGCTGGGAAACTCTTACCCTAATGCAAAAGCGGAAGAAAGAGAAGCTGATATCGCGGCGCTGAATCAACTCTGACTCGACACCAAGAACAATGGCTTTCCCGAGAAGGGTTGAAAGTGGGTAGAAGTCAACAGGTATAGAAATCATCGATGGTATCTCCCTCGACGCCTCCCCTGATATAGCCTTGAGCACAGGATCCATGTCTGCCCATGCTTTGAGCTCGGTGCCATCAAAGATCCAGAGGGAATCCTGCAGACTATGATCTGGGGGCCCACTTGACAGTTCGCCTAATCGCTGAGCAGCTGTTTCTAAGAATGGCTGGTCCCTCATACTGATATAATACTCGACATTGTGGCAGATGACGCGCATGTCGTATTTCAAGCTATTCTCCTGAACCGAAGGCCGCAAAAGAACCAGTTTTCCATCTACCAGGAACAAGACGGACGCATGGGCAACATCCTGTGATGGGTCGCCCTCCAACAGTTGTCGTTCTGGCAAAATCCAGCTCAACCCTCTCACTCTCGCCGGCGACCGAACTATGCCGTGGAACGCAATGTGACCGACCTCGACCAACCGGATGGAGCCCGAGAGAGGGGCAAAGATGTAGTGGTATAAGAGATTGTCATATGTGTAGGCCAATAGTGAGTCTTCGCCAGTGGGGGTTATGAGCACGACAGGTGCCGACATCTGCTGAACAAACAGAGCCGTACCATTATCAAGCGCTGCCTCGCGGGAGTATAGACGAAGCTCAAACAACCTGTTGGCCTCCACAGCAGCTACCAGTATGTTCTGGTACCAGCACAACCCTCCCCTGACTTGAAACTCATTCTCGAAGGCATCGTTGGCAAACGTCTTCCACCGGCCACTGTTAACGCTGTAATGTGCTAGTCCTCTACGGCCTGCGACAGCAACATAGCGACCGTCGGCCGAAATGGCCGTGCACTTGATCGGCCATTGGTTGAGAAGATAGGTGGATGGTATCCTGGCCGTGTGCCAGAGCGAAGGCTCAGCGGAGATGGATGTAAGGTCTGGCAAGTCATAACCTCTGTAGACCATGACGCTCGAAGTGTTTTGGAGAACGGTGCGGAACAGGCTTGCAGGACTGTAGCAGCCAGTAACTGCGCTTCGTGCCATTTCCAAGAGCCAAATTGCGTCGTGATTCTTATTGGTCAGGAGGAGTTCACAGGCGCCACCAACCCAAGCAGCATCCAACACTCCAGACAGCCATTCCTCTCCATTTGTTGCAGCAATCAAGCGATCGGCATGAAAGCTGCTGCTGAGTGGTTTTCCGTAGACGCTCCATGTGGCCCATCCCTTCTCGTACCCGGCAAACAAGCAGTAACCATCTGGCGAGTAACTCAATGCGGTAAGTTTCCCCGATGCGCCAGGAGAGACAGCAATATTATGGGCGTGGGAAGAGGGGATGTTTCCAGAATAATCGCGAGCCGAATACACACGGACGACTCCATCTGCACAGCCAACAGCGATTAATGAAAACCGAGCATTAATCACACACCTTACGGCTTGATCATCCTCGGTGCCGGGTATATGAAAGCAATAACCCTTGAACAGCTTCTTGGAGTCCGGTGGTTCATCAGACTCGCTCGACTTCTGATTCAAATTCAGCTTCTGGACCGCATATGCCTTTCCATCACTCGTTATCCAGGTCGAAAGGTTCATGGGTCTGTCGTGCGTCATCTCTTTGACTGTGACCTTCTTCTCCAGCCAGGCCATTCGGCTCAGTAATTCCGTGGTTGTCTGGCTACCCGAGGTGTCAGGCGACCAGCGTATGCACTGTATAGCGGCAGGCTTGCGCGTAGCCACTACCAGCTCGTCATCCAACGCCAAAGCACTCTCGATCCCAGCATCCACCTTGATCACCATCCGGAAGCGAATGCTCACATCGCGCACGCCTGCCCCTTCACCTGGACCCCATAATATCTGACCTGGAGCGGTGTGCCCAGGATCCCCGGCATGGCTCTGGCGTCTGCGTTGGACGTTGGTGTGGCTTGCAAAATGCGGTTTGTAAACTCGAGAGTCGGCATCTGTAGCCAGGGAATATGTTATCAAGTATCCCAGGCTTGTATGCACAACAAAGATGGCAGAATCTGGTCGCAGCAGCAAGTTGATGTTTGTTCCGTAGGACTCGAGAGAAGATTCCGATCGCACAACCACAGCTAGAACGACTGTAGGCTAATAAGACTGGGTCAGTACCTCGGCGCAAGACACATATGAAGCTTCAGAAGGGGTCAGTTGTTCCCACCTTGGTCTGCCACACCGTCATGGAGGTATGCGTGATAGTAGCGAAAAGGTGACCGGACCGGGCCACGCGCAAAGCAACAATGGGCTCGTGAAGGGGGATGCCAGGGGGCTCTGGTCCTGGTGAATGCTCAGGCATTCCGTCTTCGGGATAGTCATACTCGACCGATTTAATGCCTGGCGTCATTGGCGTCATGGGGGTGGGAGGCGGAAGCAGTCCATCCTGACTCGTCGATGGGTTGGGCGACAGCAGAGACGGAGTCCGGTCAGGCCTTTGTCCCGAGGCTCCTCCACCAGCGCCGAGAGTGGGAGGCGGCAGGCCATCGTGAGACACAGTTTGTTGTAACGCGGAGTTAGAGCTCGGAAGGGTGCCGGGTTGGCGGACGGTATTGGTTGCATATATTCGCGGGGTCCCAAGCGGCCAGTACATGGCTCCTTCGAAGCCGACAGCTTCACGGCGGCTTCATGTGCATCCACGAACCAACGACCTCGATATCTTTGGACCCAGCGCGTCGACGTCAATTCATGACGGGATGGAATTGAATTGGTCGAGGGGCGTTACTGGCGACTGCATAGAAGCCCCTGACCAACGGTTTTCAGAGTAAGACGGACAGTGCAGGGCAAGACCCTTTGAATTGGTTGAAAGGAGGTGACAGCAGTGATCTGGGCCCAGTCTCCAGATGTTCGCTACTGCAGGCCCCACTTGTGCCTGAGTGGGGCCTGCCAGCAACCAGCAGACTCCATTGTATGTTGAATTGTTAGTGCGAGACATACGTTATTCGGGCGGAATCCTCTCCTTCTCCAAATATACCGCTTAACACCTCAGGTAAAGGGGCTTATGTATCTTCCGAAAGCCTTGACGCTTTTTGTAAAGGCTCTTTCCATTTAGCGAACGCTCTCTCTCATCTACTACCACACCGCGTACGGTTTTGGCCAAGAGCATATATCTACTGCACTGATAAACGTTCAGGGACTAGAGTGTATCCGTACAACCCAACACAGCTCATACTGCCTTCTTTCTTTCTTTCTTGGCTGATTCTCCCCTTAGAAACGCAAGGTCATAAGAAAGAGGGGGGATCACTCTTTGTATTCCCTGGTGTCTTCCTCGATGGATTCTGCCCATAACATGTACAGTTTGTACAGCGTTAAGTGAAGGTTTTCGGCCTTTGGCAGCCGAAGCAAGAGCTCCTGTCTTTCCACAACATAAAATCTTCTTCAGGTGACAAAAAGGGCTTCTGGTCAAGCAGAAAAAGAAACAAACAAAGCAGGAAACCCGGCAGTTTTCCCACTGTCTATGCCGTGAGGGGAGGAAAGGGGGGGCTGGTGGGGCGTCCCTGGAGTGTTAGGGAGCGGTTTGGTGGCTATGTGCTGGCCTACAGCGACTGGCGAGCCATGAGGCGCTGCGTGGTCTCGAAAAGTGGGGTCTCATTGGGCATGGTTACTAAGTTTCGGGAATTGCCAAGCTGTCCTCGAACTTCTACCCACTCATCTCATTTGTCACTGTTGCGCTTCGTGTCTCCCGTCACACCTGGAATTATCGAATTTCAAGTTGATATTAAGCGGCTAACATTTACAGCACTGCGACCTACAGCACTACGAACTCAGCCAACCCTACGCGTCACATAGCAGTTTGCCCACTTTGTCAGCGCTCCCGAGTCGGGGCCAACCACCATTCCCAGCACCCTCTCCATAACACGTTCAACACCCTTAGATGCTTGGTGGTCCAACTTTTGACTAGGACTTGCTTAACCCCGTCACCAGTCTTGACATTCTTGGAGATGGCACCACCAGTTCGCACTAGACAGAGTTTATCGAAGGAGAGGTTTGTGGGTTACTTTGCACCATTAAGGAGCCAGACATACAACGAATCCACCCAAGGGAGAGGAGGGGGAGGCGGAGTTGGAAGGTAAGTTCATCAAGATCACTCTTTTGTGGCACATTGTTCCTGAATCTAAGCCAATTCTAGTATCCGTTCAATAGCTTGGAATCCTCTCGGGAGCCTTGTCGCAACTGGATCGTCCGATAGGACCCTTCGTGTTTGTAAGTTCTCTAAATACTACCTTGTCGCTATCGTTCAAAGCTCAGACATGCGATAGGGAACCCTGAAAAGCCTAATGTGCGTTTCTCGACCGAGTTGAAGGGTCACGCTGCGGGTATCGAAAAGGTGGCCTTCAATCCTGTCAAGGACGCAGAACTCTGCAGTGTCAGCAATGACGGCGTTGCCAAGTTCTGGGATGTAAGAACGAAAGCCTGCGTGAACGAGGTGAGAGACCTCGGAAACGCACACACGCTTGCCTGGGCCCCAGATGGGTCCTCACTTCTCGTAGGAAACAGGGTGAGTTGATCAAACCAAATGCCATCCTGGAATGGAAGACTGACCTGGTTCAAACACAATCAGAGTGGTGGACTCTTCCGAATCTCCCCAACTGAGGCTACCATCCTTTCATCTCACCCACAACCCGTTGAGGCATACCAGATGTCCTTTTGTTGGTCGGGCGAGAAGGTATTCCTTCCAACAAGGGAAGGAAATATTCGCATTCTGTCTTATCCAGAGCTTGAGCCAATCTTGCGCATCAACCATGCCGTCAAGCCTGGCGACTCAGATGAGTATATACTCAAGGGACATACAGCCCCGTGCCTAACGACCGAGCTATCGCCCACCGGAAAATACCTTGCCACAGGAGGGGGTGATGCCATTATCTCTCTATTTGATACGCAAGACTGGATCTGCAAGCGCACGAATACACGCATAATCGGGCCAGTGAAGAGCATCAGTATGGCTTCAAAACCCCGTCATGACCTGCACATTCATGCTGATCTAATTATAGGCTTTACTTTTGATGGGCGATATGTCGTCGGTGGCTGTGAGGACGGTATGGCAACCGGTTTCTTATTTAAAAATGGAAGATCTGATGCTAATTCAACCTGATAGGCCCTGGTTTGGATGTCACCCAAACAGAGACAGGAGATCATATCCATACGTTCAAGACAGCTGGACCTTGTCATGCCTTAGCGTGGGCTCCGACAAGGTACTGTCTAGCCTACAGTGACTTGGGAATTCTGCGCATCATCGGCCTTGATGCGGATAGAAAGTGAGGGCAACGAGCTGCCAGACAACGGCACATACTCAGGGGAGTGGTAACCTGTACTAAATCCAATGCAAAAAGCCCAGCTGATCTGCCGAGAGCAGCTCTCGTTGTATTTTGGCCTTGCCGACATGCCCACACACTCAACCCTAGCCCCTTGCGTTCGTCCATTCCAGTACTGGCCAGGGGAGACTCGGCGTGGAGAGAAGCGAGCTTTCGGCCGGGTGTGGCCGTGACAGAAGGCTATCAGCACGGGGCAAAATTACTCCGAATTGACGACCATTTTCAGGGACGGCTACGAGATCGCCATAAATCGAGGTGGCTGTGCGATGGACCCTATCTGGGGACGCTCCCAAGGGCAAAAATATATGCTAAAGACAGGAACCACGTGGAAGTGATGAAAGTCCAGGCGAGATGGGTCAAGAAGCCATGGCACATGGGAGGAAGATGTACGGTGAGAAGAGAGCTCATATGGTACAGTCATCATGTACTGTTACAAACTGCACAGTACGGCAACCCCATTTAGTCGGGGAAATGCCGTCACTGATGAAGATAATGATCATAACCTAATCTCTAAAACTGGCATGGCAGTTGTGGACAGGAAGAGCCTTGTCCCCTTCCCACTTATTAAACTTGAAAATTAACAGTTCTGATCTCGAGCGAATTAGTTGGCCAATTATACAGCCATCTGTGGAAGAAGATGCAGAGAAGGGTGTGGAACACACAATCTGGCGGGCTGTGACTATTAATAATACTACCATGCAGGGTACAAAGAGACGCATCAGAGAGGCACAATGGGTGCGTGTTCCGCTTTGCAACTCTCACAAAAACATAACACAAACTTTGAAAATAAACCATACAACGATGGTTTATTCAGCTAGGCTGGGGGTAGATAGGGCTGAGGCATGAATGTTTGCCCTTCAAGTTTCTGGAGGCGGCCAGGCCTGAACAGTGCAACGGTCCGTGATGTTTCTAAAAACGTTCCCCAGCGCAGGCCCAAGATGCAGGTGCTTAGCCGTTGGGATGATCGATTCGGCGGGGCCCGTTGAGCTGTTAGCGCATCGTCAACGGGGCGGGCGGAAAGGAGGGGTCATCATCAAACAGTAACGTGGGGATGAATGGAAGCTGTTGGGGGAAGCTGTGTCTTCCACTATCAAAGGATACCGTATGCTGTTTCTCTATTGGCCTGTCGACGCTTGCCGAACCACACAATGTGGGACACGACTGCGGCGCTGCTGCCTTGCACGCCAAAGGGTTCTCTCAGGGTTGTGTACTGCTTGCTATCTTCGCATTGCATCGCATTTGCATGGTTCTGGGACTTTTAACAGCCTGGAAGTAACTACACCGTGACCTTCTCCCAATCCCGACCGCGTCACTTCAGCGTGATTGGAGGCTGTCCGCGAACGGCGAATGGGGAGCCTCGTAGGGCCGGACGGGGGCATCTGATACATTACATACCTCAATCCATCCTACGGTACCTACCCTCCATCAATTCCCTTACCGCTCTCTCGACATCTCACAGCCCGAGTCGACGCTCGGTGTCCCTGGCTGCTGCGTATTCCCCGTGTTGTTGCACGACCTGTTCGAGTACACCCTCACTACCAACTATCCGTTAGCAAAGCCTTAAAAAAGCGGAACATCGATCAGCTGAGAGTGCCAGGTCCCAAGGACGTGGACACGGCACCTTTGCCATTCCATCTTAATTACCTATTTCCCAACACCAGCTCGCGAGTGCGCCAGGCCTGTTCCGTTCTGCCGCAGTCCAGCTCTTCGTCTTCTAGATAACCCACCCGAGCATCGGGTGTCAGTTGCGCTGTCATCGGTTACTAACAGACGATTGAGAGCACATACCTCCGGATTCACGTTGAACGGCATACCACTGCCCAGAGCCCGCCGCATGGGCAACGGACCCCAACGACTACGTTCCATCAATTAATACTTTAAGTTGCACAGCACGTATCGGAATAGTGTTGGACATCATGTCATCTTCTTCATCAGCTACTCCTCCTGACACTATCATGGTGTCGGACCCCAGCGCCAACATTGGAGACGTGGTCAATCGCATTGAAGTACCAGCTGGAGGCAACTCAAACGTTCCAAAGACGAAACGACTGGCCTGCATGATTTGCAGAAAAAGGAAACTAAAGTGTGACGGCATCAAACCGAGCTGCAGCACCTGCTCCCGTCTGGGGCACGCCTGTCAGTATGATGAAGTTAGGAGAAAGAGCGGACCCAAGAGAGGCTACGTGAAGGCTCTGGAGGAACGATTGAGTATGCAGCCACGGTTCCGGCGAAACCGATGGACTCTTGTGGCCATGAGACATGTGCTAATTCGTATTCTGTAGAACAAGTCGAGACCATGTTAAAATCCCAGGAGGTTACGTCAACGAGTCCAGATGGAAATAAAGCCATGCCTATATCTGTCGACAGCGGTTCGAAGCAGCCCCCCCTGAATCATCGCGCTGCTGCGACGGCAAACTTTAACGTAACAGATCCCTCCATCGGGATTGCAAGTAGCCGTGACATGGATCGATGGCCGTTCAACGCTGAGTCTCCGAATAGGGTCGATGAGTTCAACTTCAACAGCAACATGATGGGAATGAGTGCGGTTGATGGCAACTTCACATGGGAGATGATCGGGCTGGGATTAGAAGAGCCGTTACCGCCGCAAGAAACCATCGATGAGCTGTGAGCCATAGCTTTCATATGACTACGCAAAACCCCCCTTTGCTAACCTTTGTTAGCCACCAGGTTTATTTTGAAAAGATCCACCCTTCAGTTCCCATGATTCACAAATACCGGTACCTAGCCGCTATGAACCTGTAGGTGGACCATCATGAAGCAACAATCTCGACATATGGCTGACAAGCTCGCAGCGCTCCAGCACAACGCCCACCCGTCTGCCTCCGATATGCTATGTGGACATTGGCATGTTCAGTCACGGAAAAATACCAGAACCTCAAAGACCTGTTCTACCAGAGGGCAAGAAAGTATGTCGAAGCAGACTACATAAAGGGGTACGGAGAGCACATGATCTCGGTGGCTCATGCACAAACACATGTCCTTCTTTCGTCATATGAGTTCAAGTGGATGTATTTTCCCCGGGCATGGATGAGCACAGGCTCAGCGGTTCGGTTATGTCAGATGTAAGTCGTACCCTTCATGATCAAGTTGCGTGGCGTGCTGATGAATTATCAGGATTGGCCTCCATCGCTTGGATGGTGCGGGTCTGGATGTGAAGCAGTGCTTGCCGCCAGCTCGCGACTGGACAGAGCGGGAAGAAAGGCGAAGGACATTCTGGATGGCTTTCTGTCAAGATCGATATGCAAGTATCGGCACGGGGTGGCCCATGACCATTGACGAAAAGGACATCCTGACAAACCTCCCATCATCGGACGAAGCTTTCGAACACAGCCGTCCTGAACAAACACCACCCCTTGCAGATGCCATGGGCCCTCAAGGGGCAGGGAAGCTCACAGCTTTTGGGGGTATTGTTCTGTTGGCCTGTCTATTCGGCCGTAACCTTGTCCACCTCCATCGTCCGGATGTAGATGACCGCGACCACGACCTCAATGGCGAGTTTTGGAAGAGGCATCGTCAGCTGGATAACATCCTGCTCAACACATCTCTCTGCCTACCTTCCCAGCTCAAATTGCCGAACGGCTTGACAAATCCCAACGTTGTCTTTATGAACATGTGCATACATACCTCGACCATTTGCCTGCACCAGGCTGCCATCTTCAAGGCAGACAAGAACAGATTACCGAATTCAGTGAGCTCAGAAAGCAAAGTTCGTTGCATCACGTCAGCCAACGAGATTGCAAGTATCATGAGAATGATATCTCATCTCGACTTGTCGGCGGTGCGGCTTTCCCACATGTCTTTTGGAAATTGACCATTACTAATCATTGTTCAGATGAACCCATTTATCTCTTTCTGTCTTTACGTCTCAGCTCGGGTGTTTGTACAATATTTAAAGAGCAGACCCGACGACAGCCAAACCGCTGATTCATTACGCTTCCTGCTCGCGGCTATGGGTGCTCTCAAGAAACGGAACCCCCTGACAGAGTCTTTCTTGGTTCAGCTGGACGTGGACCTGGAGGCCCTCGGTGTTCGCATTCCGAAACTGAAGAGTGCTTTCCCGCGAAGCACCGACAGCGTAAGTCGCCGCCCATCTACTATGCCTGCAACATTTCGTTTCATACACGCGTGTTCATGCTAATTGTCTTCTGCAGCCGGGCCCTTCAAGGCATATACATTCGAATCAAATCAATCGTGCTCGTGAAGATGCAGCGAGGAATGGTTTACCATACTCCAATGAGTGCCACTTCTTGAAGGGCATGGGTGACGACGGTAACCCAGCAAACGCACCCGACATCGTGGAGGCCGAACCTCCTAACGCAAATATTTCAGGCTTCCCAGGGACAGAGTCAACCAACCTCCCAACCCGCGAACGCGCCGCCCAGGCTCCGTACCTACCAGCACATGGGTTGGTTCCACACAGTTACTCAGAATATGGAGCTCCAGAACTGGACACAGGCAGCAACGACATATCCGGCACACCACCTAGCGGCAGACAGTCAAGTCGACCAACGCCCAACTCGAGCACCGCGTCCGAGACCCTTCCTAACTTGACGCCTGGGGGGGCCAACTCGTTCGAAACGACGAGTCCCCCCATGTCGCTCAAGAATCTTGTCAATATGCCGGGAGCAACGCAGGGGGAGATGGGGGCCAACAATGCTGCTTTCAACTTTGGTGATTCGCCTTTTGGAATGACGTCTAACGTGTCAGAGTACCCGGTACCGAGCGGATGGGGGGATATGTCGGTGCGAGCAGGTGATATGTCTGTGCAGGCCGGAATGACCCCGGGGACTGAGCGAATGCTGCAGTCGATGATGGCTGGATCGATAGACGCTATGGATATGGGGTGGGATCCGAATACGTAGTTTCTTTCTTTGGTTTCTTAACAACCCGTTGGGGCGGTTTGTACGATTCACAAAGACATTAGATACATGCATGTTATCTATTCTACAAGGGGGGTTTTTCTATGGACTTTGCGTGTCACGATTTCTAATACATGTCAACCGATATCCAAGACGAAGTTTCTACATTGGTTATAACGGCGATTAGGATACGCTCTCTATTGGATATACCTCTGGGCTTTTGGTGTATGAGGAATCAGTATAGGGTAAACTAGGAATATTCCACTCTTGGGACAAAGGGTCATGGAGCGAGGCAAATAGCAACCAAAATCTGCTTGGTAATCTGAGGACTAACTTAGTATGCCGTTCTTGTCCATCTTTTGTAGGAGCTCCCAGATGAAAGTCTTACGTCGATTTCACCCATGAAGCATCATATCTTCAGGGGCTCCCAAGTCAAGGCTTGTGCGACCGCAGTCAAAAGGGTTGATGGCTCAAAATTCTAGATCGTCCATCCTACTGCGCTTGCTGGTGGTTCAGCTGAGTACAGCGTGGTGTCAAGGTTGAACAAGCCATTGCAGCTGGCCGTACATGGTTGGTCACAAAAGGGGGGGCCTAAACAAGCCAATTCAGTTACACTGCCACGCTATCATCACTCTCCCGTCCATCCATAATTAGTAACATAAAGATATCCCCAAATAGTTTCTGAACACTGAACCCACGGCATAGCACTAACGATAGTCCAAAACAGATAACAAAAATAGACGTAAAAAGTGAAGCTGAGACCGCCACATCTCCTGATTGCTCAAACCTCATTCATCTTGCCGGCAATTCGATGGTGCCACTGACCACCACATTGACAACACCACCACGCTGGACATGATCGACGTTCCCCCTCCTGCGAACATGCCCATCCCCGCCTCCCATCCCAACTTCATTCCCATCTGAGAGTTTTCTATCCCTCCCAACCCGGAGCCTGACCTTGTCATTCATCACTGCCCACTTATTCCTCATCCCAAACACCTGCCCTTCCACAACCGCACCCAAGTATCCCCCTCCCAGTTCTTCCAAGCTTCTTGTCTCCAGTCTCTTCTTCAGCTCCCCGTCAGGCGTGCTGTCATGCACAATCCTCTGGATATCAGGCAGATATGCCCAGGAGTAGAGAGCTCCCAGCGCCATGAACGTCGCGAACAGCAAGAAGACGAGTCCTTGCTTAGTTGTGGACTTGTAGCCCGCGTTGATGCCGTACACGATGAGCACCGCGACGATGGAGCCCAGTTTCCCTGCTGCGGCTGAGATTCCGTGACTTTTTTTGACTTCTTGTTAGGACTCGCGGTAAAAGAAAGTGAAAAGAGGAGAACGCTTACCAAGTGCACCTATAGCAGGTAGGGAAGATCTCCGCGGGGATAATAAAAGTGAGTGTGTTTGCCCCTACAACTCCTAGTCAGTCTCCGGGCGCGGGGGGGGGGGGGGGGGGGGGGGGGGGGGGGGGGGGGGGGGGGGGGGGGGGGGGGGGGC
>MU866129.1:0-112215 GCA_033296915.1 Triangularia setosa | reverse complement strand
CAACGGTTAACATTTGCACATTTAGCAGTTTGGTATGAACTCCGGGGTGTTAATAAATTTGTTGTTTTTTTCCCCTAAACATCCTTTTAATTATCATTACCCCCCCCCCCCCCCCCCCCCCCGGAAAAAAGCCGAATAAGCAAGAAAAAAGGGGGCTCACCAAAATTAAACATAAAATGACAAACCGCCACACAAACCACCGTCCCCCAGCTGCCCTCCGTATGCGCAACACCATAGTACACACCCCCCGTCACCAGGAACAACACCGTCAAGATGCCAAAACTCGCCGTCAACCACTCCCTCCTTGGTATCCGGTTCGCAAACACGACAAAGCACGCGCTTCCTGCTATCGAAGCGAGCGACACCGTCAAGAGGTACTGCTTCGTCTGCTCGATCAGCGTCTCGTAAATCGTGTTGCACGGCTGCGTGGCGTCCGTCTGCCAGGTGGGCAACCCTCTGCCGCCGTTGCTCTGAGCCCAGGATGGCACGGCGGAGGTGTTGGTGGGCGAGTTCCAGCACCAGAGATCGGGAGTCAGAGGGACGGCATCAGTCGTCGCCCACAGATCAGATAGGGTACCGCGGTTATCGAGTGAGAATCCATAAAAGGACACGTCGAGGTAGAACCATGTCATGGAGGTTCCGAGGAGATAATACCAGTTCTTGTCGCGGATGAAGAAGTTGTAGAGGTCGGCTAGGGAGAACTGCAAAGAGATCGCAGATTCTGGCTCTGGGGGGCTGGGAAGCGTGAGTATGTCCCCGTTTGCCCTGGTTTGGACCATGTAACCGTTGGAAGAAGGAAAAGTGCTGTTGCTTTCATTCTCGGGCGCTCCGTATACTCGCTGGGTATCCCTGAAGGCATTGCCAGGCTTGTTCTTGACTTCGAGGGTGTACAAGCCGCAGTCGTACAGAAAGAAGCGGAAGATGATGGCCAAAATGGCAGGGACTGCGCCAGATCCAATAACGATGCGCCAGATGCCGTCGATTATTTTTTTGCATTCTTCTTCGTGGCGAGTATCAATACCACATCGTAAATCATGTAGTCTGTGGGCTCTGTCCTCCCCTAACAAAACGAAGAGCCCCACCAGCTGGGCCACAGCTTGCCCAACGGGTTGCATAAGAAAGACTGACGACAGCATGGTCGCTCTTGAGGAAGTGCTCGACCATTCCGAGGTTATGACAGCTGATAAGGGGTACTCAGCACCAATACCTGGGAACGAGGTTAGAACAAGCTGTCGCGCTTGATAATCGGGGGGTATCAGGGGCAGCTTACCAATACCCATCACAAAACGCCACTACAAACACAAAGCTCCGGTTAGCATAGTTAATGAGTCCTGGCAACGACTGGTCCACTCACAAAAGTGAATAAAGCCAGGAATGATATATCACCGTAGCCTGTGCTCGTGGTGGCGACCCCTATGGTGGAGACGATAACAAGCACAAGCTCGATGCCGTACAGTTTGGTCCTTCCATATTTGTCGGCAAGATAGCCAAATAACAGTTGGCCAACCACGGATCTGTTTCAAGGAAAAATAGACATGTTAGCATGTGAGTCAGTCGAATGTTAAAGCGACCAGTCATACCCAAGCAAGGTAAAAAAGTTGATGATTAGCCCGCACCATCTATCATGGGGAAAGTACACAAAGGAGAGAGTTGCGAGAATGACATTCGTTGCAAAGAGGTTGTATCTAGTGACGTTCTGTTAGCAATTAGTGCGGGTGAGATGGACATAAGAACACACGAATCAGTAAGAAACCCGGAGGCAGCTACCCCCCAAATCCGAAGATTCCACGAGTTCAAATCTAATTCATATCGCAGCTGCTGGCGGTCCTGTGGGGTTGTTTACTGTTGTCAGTCACGGTCTTGTCTTAAGAGGCACAATCAAATACCCACCTGGAGATCTCGTGGTGGCAGCCCTGAGCTGTCTTCGCCCAGATACCCTCTATTTCTCTTACGTTCCGGATCGGGATACATACGACCCGCCATTGGAAGAAGTATGCTTGAAATTCAAACACGTCTTTCTTTCTGCTAGTCACTCATGGTTGTTGAAGATGCAAAAGACAAAGGGTTGATGAAACTGGGGGGCAGCAGACGGAGAATGGTCCATCGTTCGTTCATGGTAAAAGGTGAAGCTTGGCTAATACCTTCGCTTCAAAACGGGATGGCTTACTAGGTGCCAATTACCACCAGGCTGCTCAGCTTAGAGGTAGGGGTACCTATTCCGCCAACCCAACTCGGGTGTGGGTGGTGATTTACTGACACTGAGCAGGCGGGGAAGGGGAGCTGAGTGTGAACAAGGCTTGGCCTCTTCTAGACCCCTGAGCAGCTTCCGACCCCCAAACTTAAGAGGTTTTATTGAACCCGCATGTTATGTGTATGGCTTGATCAGACCTACGTTGTGTGGTTATAAAACACTTGACAATCTACAGCTTCGACGCTCTGTTCGGATAGTCATTCCTACCGATGTGATCATTCGGTGAGATAAAGATGAGAGATAGAGGTAGTTATGGGATGTTGGGTGTGACAGTGGCATGTCTTTCGCCAAGCGATTTCGACAAGCGGGACGCGAACTTGGCGCAGGAGAGATGGCTTGCAAAAAAAAAAACACCAATAGCGTCTCTTGAACTGAACCCGTAGTTCTCTTCGGGGGCCTCATTGGTTGAGTCAAATTCGATGACACTGTGGGGCATCGGACTTCTCAGCAAGGAAAACATGATGGTAAAGTATCGATTCTTGGGTATTTACTGTGTAATATCACGTTAGGAAAAGTAATTGGTAAAATTAGGTTCATCGTTCAGGTTGTTCTGTAACACTGTAGCCGTTGACATCCAGTGATATCATCCAAAACATCGGTTATTCCCATCATGATCGGACTTCGAACCTTGGGGCATTGGTACCATGATAAGTATTGTCAGGGGCCATGAACTGCTGCTGCTGCTGCTGTTGTTGTTGCTGTGGCTGTGCTTGATGGTGGCTTGAGTGTTGATGTTGGTGCTGGTGTGGGAGTTGATGTTGATACTGATGCTGGTGACGATGGTGGTGTTGCTGGGACCGTTGCTGGTGTTGTTCCTGTTGTTGTTGCGGTCGAAGAGCTTGCTGTTGAACATCCCCTTGGAGCTGGAAAGACACGTCTTGTTGGACAGGTGACAATCCCACAGAGTCAGACTCACCACTGGACTTATCAGTTATGGTGATGGGGCTGACACTCTGTTCTTGCGCGTGTTCTTCACGTTGCTTCTGGGCCTGCGTTTGCTGTTGAATCTCAGATGCGATAGAGCGCCCCTCAGCTTCTCGATCTTTTCTCGATTTAATGCGAGCACATCGGCCTATTCTTCTCATGGTTCCATAGGACTTTTTGAGTTTCCTGCTGATAGTCGGAAGACTAACTTCAAGACCAGTTGTTGTCTTCAGGAACAACTGCATGTCATCGAGAAGCGCATCGGGGTGGTCTTTATGCCAAGCCAACAGTTTCTACAATTGCCTGTCAGAAATGATGGTGGAGACATGGGACATGGAGCTCCGGGGTCATCGTACCTCAAGGTGGTTTTCCTTGAACTTTTCAGCATTTTTGCTGACGTCCTTGTGTTTGGCCAACTGGCCAGTTTGGGTGTATTCTGCTCGACGACGGCGCACCGTCCGCTCATCCACACCCATCACCCAGGCGATCTCATGGTTAGTAAGTTTGGATATCTGTAGGAGCTTGGTAAGAATGGCTCGATGGTCATCGCTATTGACAAACACGTCAGCAATTGGGCACGAGGGGTCACGTGCCTCAGGAGCTTCTCGGAGCACAAAAGAGTGAAATCAATAGGGAATGTGGTCTCACGAGATTCTTTTGCCAGTCATTGTGATGAAATAACTGGGGACTGGATTGTCGTTGATGTCTTTTTCAAATGGGTTGCCGACCAAGTGTCGTTGTGGCTCCAGGCTCAACTCCAACAAAACTGAGTGGGTCTCGCATCCGGCGCTAGTCTTGGCACATGGGGAATTCCAATGGCACATGCATCAAGTACATTCAGGGTTAGGGTCACCTCTCAGAATCACCTTAGGCCTCGACTCTCAGTTCCTTACGACTTTCTTAACGAATGCCAGGTGGATCATTACACTAGCCATCTCGTGTATAAGAAGCACCAGCGGCTCATAATGAACCTGTTCATGAGAAGACCTCAGTTGTCATGGCGTGGGGGTGAGATCTGATGAAGACATTCTTTTGTTTCTCAACGATGCTAAACGACGCTCGTAGCCAAGGCCATCCAACGCACTCCATGCACCTTGCATATTTTAGCCACATGTTGCATCTAACAAATCCCAAGCCAGCCTGCGAGCTCGTGGGCTGGCCCCTTGCGGCTACTGCTCAGTATTCTGCCGCTATCGTCTGTCCCCCCAGTCCAATCAGCTTCACCCCCACCATCAAGCAGCACTGGCAATCCCCCTCATTAGCTATGGATTACCTACGAGGTGGCAGAATGGCTGGTGGTTTGCATAGACAACCCAGCAGCTGGCTTGGCCCCTGAAGCTTGAAGAACACAAGCACTGAGCTAATACATTCATATCTCCGCTCGTTCCAGTCCCCATCTCAACACTACCTGCCGATAGCTCAAACAACGTCTCAGCCGCAATCATACCCTCCTGTCGTACACATCTCGGCGGCACTCTATTTCAGGCTCCAAAGGGTTACGAGACGACGGTCTCTTACGACATCGTCGTTGATATCAACCAGCGGGTGGGCCAGGTGGAGGCTTACATGCAGTCTGAGACAAGCCTGATTCTTTATCATCTCCAAATTCGCTGACCGAGAGACACAACCCCCCATTCGGCTCCTCAACCCGAAACTGAGAACCGCAAATCAATCCCTGAACTTGTTCCGATCTCGGGGCGGTTGTAAATCGCCCTCACGTGAGGAGACACTTCAGCACCCCTTGCGAAACCCCATTCATTCCCGGAGCAGGCCTGCCCCTACAATGGCAGGTGCCTCGGGCTCCTCCTCTTCCTTCAACTCATCCGCTTTCGGCGGTGTTCCTCCGTCTTCCCATGGCCAGCACTCCAGCCCGTTATACTCGACCTTCACACCCACTTCTGCTGCCATCTCGGCCCTGACGGCAGAGTCGTCGTTAGCACAGAGCCCTTTAGGGTCTCTAGACCTTGGGCCCCCTGGCTATCACGCCACCATGTACATCCGCCACCACCCCTACCTCTCCCCCTGACCGTATCACGTCTCCTTGCCCCTTTGCTTGCCTAATACCACCCATTCTATACCCGTCACAAGCTCCGTTTCTGACCAGCGCCTCCCCTTCTTTCTTCACTCCTTCTAGAAAGCTCTTCGAACGTACACCAAACGAAACGACAGTCTACCTCGGCCCGTGGGAAGTCCTCGGCCCTTCCCCACGCCGCATAGTCTGGCAATGCTCCTACGAAGGCGACACGTTGGAACACTACCTCCCCTCCGACTCGCCACCCTCCCCACATTCCCACCCTTATACACTCCACTCCAACCACCGGCGCTACTCCTCCCCTCACGAACTCGAGCTCTTCGTTTCCTTCCCCCTCGAGCCGCACCGCATACGCTACATCTCCCACACCGACGGTCTGACCTGCGATGACTTTGTCGAGGTCAAATACGAGTTCACCACCCTGGAATCCTCCATCTCTTTCCAGTCGGACCTCCGGCAGCGAGACCTAGTCGACTGGTTTGACGTCGATGTCGTCTGGTCTGACGTCCACCGCCGGACCGATTCCTACGGAAACGTGCGCGGGCTGGGCACGATCCAGAGGATGAAGCTGTGGAGGGACAGACATTCCAGTTTTCATTATCTGAGCGTGTACGCTAACCACAGGAGGAGATGGAAGGAGTACCTGGTCGACAACTTTGAGAGGGAATTCAGACAGAGGGACGATAGGCACAGGCGGCTGCAGCTTACGGCCAAGGCTGGAAGCGGCGGGCAGGGGAGGAGAGGAAGCGCGGCATCGGGAAGTAGTGGTGAGCAACAACCGCCGCAACAACAGCAACCGGCTCGTCGATTCTCGGCTGCGTCGTTGTTTCTGGGCTCCAGTAGGCGAGGAGGGAGCAGCACCAGCAGTTCCCAGCCAGCTAACGGTGGTGCGGCTTCCACAGCGTCACAGCACAACGAGCCGGAAATACGATATCTCGGGATTCAGTGTTCGAGGAATAGTAATGTGCAGCCGGGGACTGATGGTAAATAATCATGTGAATTTTCTTGGGTATTGAATATGGCAAGGGAAGTAGCGTTTGCTGACCAAAATCTGTCTTTTCAAGATTATAATAGGTTCATACTTCGGTGGGACGCGGCACATGACGCTGACAGCCAGTTCGAAGCGCCATTCCCAACAGAGCATGTCGAGCTACCATCGCCGTATATGAATGGTCAAGAGTTGCCGAGGGAGTTCACATTGCCCTACGTTAACGGAGTACACGGGATAGCAGAGCTTCCCTCGCCTGAGCTGCTAGGACTTCCTCCAGTAGCGGAATCACTCGATGGGCGTGGTTTTGACGGGACGCAGTAGTTTAAAAAAAAATTAAAAATTAAAAAAAAACTAGGTGGAATTCAACAAAAAGCTAAGATACCCTATGAGCATCAGAATTTTGGTTTTGTCGCTGTCAAGACATGTTGAACAGCTCGAACATCTCGTGGGAGAAGCTACCTTGAATATTGATGATGGCGCCCAGCCAAGCCAAGCCAGGAGCGAAGCAGGGGTATCTCAGCTTGGGACGAACGCCGGGGCCGAGACCGTTCGGACGGCCCCACTTTTGGCCTGTCACGCCAAGCGGGCCGGTGACAACCCCCCACACACATGCCAAGTCCCTCAGACGTCATCCACGTTGTGAACCGTTACGGTGCCTGTCAGCCCACTGCCTTGGTGTTGGGCGGGCTCACCTGAGATCAAATGTGATGCCCCGCGATGTCCATCAATGAAAAACTCTTGATCCTCCTCCAGGTAACATCCGACAATTCTCTCCTCGGAGTGGCCTGATACTGTGAGCCACGTCCTTTGCCGTATAAATCGCAGTCGTTCTCGTTACATCTGCCTTCAAGTCGTTTATTCGCGAAGCAAATTCCTGGATTCATCTGTCTGTTCTGCCCTTTTTGACGCAATCACTGCAGTGGAGCGAGTTACCGCGAAGCCTCTATCGTACAGTCAGTTGGTTCAGCACAAACACAACAATGAAGAAGAAGATCGTCTTGTCGGTCAACGCCGGATCCTCCTCGGTGAAGGTCTCGGTGTATGATGTCGAGTTCAGTCAGGCGCCAGTCCAGATCGCAGAAGCTCAAATAAGTGGCTTGACATCACCGCCCCCCACTCTCAAGTATGTCAAAGATGGAAAGCTAGTGGTCAAGGCCAAGAAAGTGGACGACGAAATAAAAGACCAGCGCGACGCATTTACCCTCTTGTTGGAAACTTTGATCGACGATGAGGACTTCCCCCAAATCAAGAGCAAAGAAGATGTCGGCATTGTGTGTCATCGAATCGTCCATGGCGACGACTACACCAAGCCGCAGCTGATATCCAACGAGACATATCACCATCTCGAAAACCTGAATGACTTGGCGCCGCTTCACAATGCCAACAGCTTGGGTATCGTCCAGCTCTGCATCCGTGCCTTGCCAACGGCGAACAATGTGGCCTGCTTCGATAGTCAATTCCATTCCTCTATCCCAGAGCACATCCGAACTTACCCCATCAACCGTGATATCGCACGAAGCAATCACCTGCGGAAATACGGCTTTCACGGCATAAGCTACGCCTTCATAACACGCTCAGCCGCCAAATTCCTAGGCAAGAAGCCCGAGAAACTGAACCTGATCGCCCTACACCTCGGGTCTGGAGCCAGCGCCTGTGCCATCAAAGCTGGCAAAAGCTGGGACACTAGCATGGGGTTGACTCCCCTTGCCGGTCTTCCAGGCGCCACGCGTAGTGGAAGTGTTGATCCAAGGTGAGCTCCCCTCTCTTCTTGTTCCAGCAGGCGTTTTGTCTTCCCCTTCCCCAATCACTAACTCCCCATTCCTTCCCCTCTAAACAGCCTAGTATTTCACTACGCCTCCGACGTAGGCAAGCTCTCACCCGCTTCTACCAAGGAGCTCCACATCTCCCGCGCCGAAGAGATCCTCAACAAGGAGTCCGGCTGGAAGGCCCTCACCGGCACCACCGATTTCGGCAAGATCACCTCGGCCGCCTTTTCCTCCGACGACAGCGACCACGAGGTCATGAAGCTGGCATTCGACCTCTTTGTCGACCGCATCTGCGGGTTCATTGGCTCTTACTACGTCTCCCTCCGCGGACAGGTCGACGCCTTGGTGTTTGCCGGCGGGATAGGCGAGAAGAGCTCCCAGCTGAGAGCTGCGGTGGTGGACCAGATTAGTTGTCTCGGGTTTGAGATTGACGAGGAGATAAACAACAAAAAAGATATTAAGAATGTGGTGGAGGAAGTTGGCAAGAAAGGGGGGTTGGATAAGCCGAGGGTGTTGGTGGTGCAGACGGATGAGCAGTTTGAGATGGCGAGGGCGTGTGCAGAGGATGCGGAGTTTTGGTGACGGGGAAGAGAGACGGGTTTTTTTACCCGCTATGGGATATGTTGAAATGATGACATGGCGTGATGATGATGAGAAGGAGAAAATCCGGGGACAAGCGCAGGTAGTTTGATGTTTTTTTGTTGTTCAGAGCGGTGCGTCTGGGCTGTTTTAGAGTTTATGATACGTAGACAGAACCTTATTTTCTGTCAAAAGTCACACATGTTCCGAGATCCTTTTACCCCAGACCCTCCTACTAGGTCTAGGTCTTGGCTTTTGAAGTTGATACCCCCTTTTTGGGGCTTCACAACGTCGCACATGACGTTCGGGGGTTTTCCTTGCCTTTTGGCATTTTGACTCGGTAGACATAGAAATTTCCGATCAGGTTATGTCATTGTCACACTGTTGAAAAGATTACTAAAATTTCCATAAGAGATAGGGATCAATGAGAGGAATCTTGTCAAACCCGATCAACTGTATTCATTTCTCGGGGTCTCTGCCATCTTGGATGTACGCAGAGTACTAGATACTAAAATTCACTCATCGCTCTGTTTAAATCCAGCTTCCGACGTTTTGGCTGTCTCTCAATGATCGCTCGTCCTCGGTGACTGTGATAGTCCCCTCACAGGATTGCCTATAGGTACAAGTGAATCCCTTTCGCTTAGAACACCATGGTGGGCTATTGCTCTCACCATCGGAATAAACTCCTAGAAGACAAAAAAATTTCAGAGAACCCTGAACGCCTCCCATATATGCTATTCCCGCAGGGCCCGTGTTACCACACATCCCAAGGTGCCATTCATGTACGTGCAGCCTCTATAATGTTCCCCATGTATCCGCCCAGGAAAGACCTCAAGAAAAAAAGACAAAATACCACCGCCCCGGTATTGGTATGGTTGCGCCAAAGTTAAGTATCAAGAACCAAAAAGTGAAAGAGACCAGCCCAGCGCTACAAGCGCAACCAGGCCGCAAGAACCAGAAAGAAAAAACAGTCTTATACTTCTTGTTGGCATGCTACTGCCATCGCCAAAGCGTCAAGACCGGCTGTGGGCGTGCGCGCCATGGTAGGTCGACTGAGAAGGGGAGCGCTGAGATCTCTCAAGTCCCAAACGCCTCCGGGAGAAGGTAATGGAGTGTTGCTGAGTGGCACGGTAGCGCTAGACTTGGAGCGGCCCGACGACTTTCCGGATGAAGATCCCCGTCTATCGCTCGAAGAGAGCGAAGGGCGGGACCCTGAAGACCGAGCCTTGTCCTTGTAGTGAGTCTCAAGATGTTGCTTCATGTTGTCGGCGCGGGTGAACTTCTTGGTGCAGCCCGCGAAGGAGCATGGAACAGCCTTCTCGGCTGTGTGAATCTTGGAGTGCCGCGAGGCATGGCCGGAGGTGGTGAAGGTCTTCTCGCAGCCGTGGCTATCACGATAGCGACAAGGGAAGCGCTTCCCTGGGCGCTCAACGCTCGCGGTGTGTGCTGTGATGTCTTCCTCATACGAGACGGCCCGTGTATCGAGGACGGAGGGGCGTTTAGAGGCTGCGTACATCTGCTCCGCATAATATTCATCGTACTGGTGAACGTAGGGGTCCACGGAAGCGCCGGCATATCGGGGATCGTTCAAAGGAGTCATGGGAGACATGGGCTCGCTACCCATCTGAGAATCATAAGAGTCTGATCGAAGAAGTTCAGGTGTGTTTGGTGACGACGAGACACTCCGGGGAGCGTGTGCGTAATAGGCAGCATAGCTGAGGTCGATCTGGTGTTGTGGGTAGTGGTGACGAGGAGCGGCAGCATCGTCGTCGTTGAGAAGAGAGACTCGGCGCCCGGAGGCATCGCGCACATGCATCGTCATGGTGACTGGTGTTGGTTGAGAAAAAGATGAAGTGCCCGAAAATGGTCAGTTGACGAGGGAAGAGGGTTTTGTAAAGATCCTTTAAGGTGGCTTGGAGATCCCAGGGTAGGTCCTGCACTAAACCGCTGTTACCACGGTTATGAAGCTTTCAAGTGCTATCAGTGCATGAGACGGTGGTGACGGGACGGTAGCTAGCCTGGTGGAAGGGCTTGCCCAAGTAGACTTTTTTCAAAAACAAAAAAAGGGATGTTGAGCTTGAATGGTAATGGTAAACTTGGACCCTAAGCTCAAAAGGAGGGGGAGGCTACGAGCTTATAATCAACCGGGAGGTCGGTCGAGGACCTGGATCGGTTTCTTGATTCCCATCTCCCTGCACTTTCAAAACGGGTGGAGCAATTAGACACACACCCTCAGGGCATCTGTGAACCTGCAGAAGGGGCAGAGTGGGGTACCAAGCCTAGCACCCTGTCCCGCTCCAAGCAAGTACCTGCTATGTATATTCCGATTTGTTTAGATTTGCTCGATTCCCCCCTCCCTCCAGCTCCAAGGCGGCGGAATTGGCAACGGCCTGACGACCCTGAACTGAGGTGGCATAAGAGTCGCGTAGTGTACCATAGGTAGAATTGAATGCCCACATTCGCAGCGCAGAAAATGGAAGTAGCAGGAGCTTGCAATGGGCTGCCGGGATCTAGCTATCACCTAAGTGGAATCAATGACGAAATAGAGTCTTGCTCCCATGAGAACCGTTTTCATCTCCATAGACCTGGTCCCTTGTCCATCAGAGCTCAGTCAGATAAGGGACCTTTTTTTTTTTTTTAAGCTTTCCACCCGGTCCTGAGCTGTGCCTGTCCGTGCTGCTGCCCATGACGAGTATTTGTGTTCACCGCACTGGCCTGCGCAATCTGTGGTCGTGCAAGCAGCAATTGCGTCGAGATATGTGACACCACCTGAACGTAGAGTCGCAGGAGAGCCCGGCCGTTGAATGCGAGTATCGTCGAGCGCGAGGGCCCTGGTGGTACAGGCGGGCGCATTCTTCTGATGGAGACAGGTCGATCAGGGACGTGAGGCAATCCCACCTCCCACTTGAGGGCTTTGACGGGCAGCGGGATCGCTCCAGACAATCTGATTGGGCCCTGGTGCATGGGCTAACTTCACCGGGTTTCTTCTTGAAAAAGTTGTGCAGCTGCATCCAAGATTGTCAAGAAACAGCTCGGCAAAGAATGCCGGCAGCATGGCACCCCTCGAAATATCAACACCCCTATTCTATGTGCAGTGTTGCTTGGGATAGTAATACACTAGAGCACGCGACCAGCTGTTGTCTTCTTCTCTCCGTTTCCTATCATCAGACTAGACTGACGGTCGGAGCTTTCTTCAAGAGCTATCAAAACAGGTACCTGTCCCAGTTTGACGAGCTGCCAAACTCCCGTAGTGTACATGACGTCAGTGTGGCAGGGGTTTGATAGCTGCTCCCCCACACGATGAGGACCTCCAGTGTCTCTTGAACAGCTGTGTGTACAGGACCTCATTCAAGGAGGAGCTCTTGTGTCAGCTACCTCTCCTATGCTCGACAGGGTCGAACCCATGCAAACGCGCCGCCTCCGTACCACGTTCCATGCAGCCTTCTCCGCGAATTCGGTCAACAGGGTCGATATCTGCAGGGTTGTCGTGTTCCAGGGACGACGATGAGCGTTACAACATGACCGATTCATCAATCGTGTAGCTGAAATAGCACTGCAACAACTGTGAGGTAGCCAGCCATATGCATGAAGGGACACTCGGGTGCGTCCGCTGTCTCTGATCAGCGGCCTGCCGACATTCAAGGCTTGATTTTGTCCTTGTCAAGACATTCCGAGTCTATCGCACGGGTCTGATGCGTAGTGTAAGTGTGGGTGTGGACTATGTATCGAGGGTCCAAACGGCTGTATGCCGATGCCCGTTCGCTATGGGGATGTTGACAATCCGCATCCACTGACATGGTAAATACTTCTCTGTGTTACCAGAGCATACCGCCGATGCCAATGATCGTCCTAGTTATTTAGCAACAACAGGTTTGTTCTGCGGACTCCCGACCATCCGTGAGGTTATAGCGGGCGACATGTCTGCGGACTTAGGCGATCAGATGGTCATATGACCTTAGATAGTTATCATAACGGGTTGCCAATACCAAAAGAATTGGGTTGCGGTGTTTGCAGTGCTCCAATGTCTCCATGTCTGCATGGCAGCGCAGCTCCTTGACAGCCACCTCGCACAAAACCACCATGGTGAATGAACCAATAATCGGAAGTCTTCCGATCATCGTTTTCTGATCACGGTTGCTGTGGGGAAAGTGAAAGGGCTTCGCTTTACAAGGGGCAACCCCAACACGAACACTTTCTCCGAAATCGCCTATACCGCAGTACACTCTGTGATTGCGGGGTGTGCCTATCTACACTCTAGTGTATACTGCGGTATGTGTGATGATTTCACCGATCCAAAACTTTGGATCTGACCATGTCAACCTGTTTAGCTTAAACCAAAGAAAACATGGCATTATTCGAGCGCTGCTATGATTGTAATGCCAATAATATTGACATACTCATAATTTTCGAGGGTATAACTAATTACACACATTGAGAATGCTTATAACGGGGTATGCACTGTTAGAACAATCGCTAGACCAGAGGACCCTTTGGACCCTTGGAAACAAAGAGAAACTTTTTAAGAATTGCTGATCAAAGTTGGCAGAATTTCCAACAAGGCAACAAAGAAAGGATCAAAAGGTCCGGAGGATGGAAGTCACAATCCGGTTGGCGCAATTCAGGAGCCGCCAGGGGTATGCCGAGTGTGGGACGCGGGAGGCTCGGGTTAGAACTTGGACGGGAGTTGGCAACTAGACATGGAGATCGTCGACCGTTTGGCTTGCTGGTGGGCGGGAAGTCACAGCGAAGTCCGACGACGGGGTTGTTTTTGGGGGTCACACACGCGAGATAACTTGGAAGATGGACTTTAGGCCCTTGCCTCAGATTGCCTTGGAAACGAAAATCTCCCAGCTGCACCGAACAAATGGCAGAAACCAGCCGTGCCAGTCATCGACTTGAAGGGTCTTCCACCGGATCCAATGCTCACACATGGGGATCGGGATTAGTTTGCTGGATCGAAGCTCACACTGCCCCGCTTGATGATCCCCCTTGCACAGCGAGGTACCTCAAAGCGACAGCCAGGGCAGACCCTATTCGGAAGACGTTAGCGCTCTTCAGGGTCGCAGCGCAGAATAATGACGACAATCGAACGACATTGGCAGCGATCAGAAGTTCAGGGACCTTCTCCGTGAGGGGTACCTCGTCATGTACCTATCATGTACTCCGTACACAGAGCATGACCGGACTATTTCTTCCGGATCGCTCCCCTCATCCAAGGCCCAAGCTTCGGTCCTCGAGCCTGGGCCACACTTACCACTTGCTGGCCATATTCATGGCAGCTTATTATCTGCCTCATGAGCGTCTAAAACTTGAGGTCAAACAACTTGA
The DNA here is from genome assembly GCA_033296915.1 of Triangularia setosa. NCBI lineage: Eukaryota > Fungi > Ascomycota > Sordariomycetes > Sordariales > Podosporaceae > Triangularia > Triangularia setosa. The sequence continues at coordinate 98,344 of MU866129.1, read as the reverse complement.
TCGTCGAGAGCAGCACAAGAAACAAAGCGCCCCTTCACCATCATGTATCAACATGAAATATTCGCCGAAATGAAGTCACACGAGCGATGGTCGCGAATGTCCGCAGCTATCGGAATCAAGCGCTGAAATAGCATACCTTGGGTATCTAATCTGGACACCATCCCTGCGATCCAGCGCAACGCCCAAGTCATTCAGCAGGTGAGCAACCATCAGACAGACAACCCAGCCTGATGGCGTCGCCTGTGTCCCTCGTTCATGATACGGTAACGCATGACGGCGAGCGACCAGGAACAGTCATTGATTTCAGCTGCAGATATCTCATATCTTGTTCGTAATCATGGTTGCGTCCAAACCCGCCTCTGGTAGAAAGCGTCACTCCCTGAGCACTCACGCAAACGGACGGCATTGCAAATTGGAACGAGCGCCAACCCCAGCCTAACTCTGGATACGGCTCGAAAAGCGGTGCAACAAGGAACGCTTTAGAGTCAAACCGTGGCTGCAGTGTTGGTGTAGGCCTGTCTAAACGCACTCGACGCAGATGCACGGATGGGACATGTACGCAAAAAACAAACGTCAATCCTTCACATCATTCACCCGACAGAGACCGGGCTCTCGGGGGATCGCCATTGTCACATACCCCGTTTAGCCATCAGACTGGCCATCCGCAAGACTGATCGGAAAGTGAAGAACTCGATCGATAAAAACGGCCACTCCACACACGCAGGCAACAAGTGGTGTAGGACTGACTGGCTTTGGGGGTCGCATGGGAATTGAAAGAATTCGCGCTCATGGTGTTCCTCGATCAAATCCCATGGTCAATATTTCTCAGTAGAACGCTAATAAGTTGCTAACCAATTACCACATCGCAAGACCGCAGGCACCGAGGTCATGGGTAGGACGCGCACGCCTTTTCTTCTTTTTCTTTACCATCCACACACCCACTTTGATACTCTCACTCACACACACATTCTCTTCGCTGAAATGAGCAAATGGAAACACGGTTGTCCCGAGCCTGGTGATTCGACAGACTTTGTCATAGCGGCTATGGGGTGACATCTCCAAATCTCCAAGTCTGGGCAAAGATAGGCAGAGATAACGGGGAAGCTTCTTGGGCTGCCAACCCAAGAGCCTTACAATTAATTGGACAAGGTGATGCTGAGGAGGAGCGTACAGCAAACTATTGCCTCCTTCCAGAGGAAGGACTTATACGGTACTTGCCCAGCATGAGATTTTGCTCTCGAGTTTGTGGGTAGGGATTGAACACAAAAAGGCTGGGCGCAAGAATGCCATGGTGGTGAAACCCGGTTCCAGTCAAATCCCATCAGGCCAGCAAAGATTGCCATGCACCCTGACATGGTCTGCCGCACGGAGGGAAAACCCTGCGGGGTTCAGGGTCAAAGGTCCCCCTCTTCTTTTAGGTCACCAAAGTGAATTCATGTCCCAAGCTTCTCCCCTCTCATTTCTGACGCTAGCTTTGGACCTTGGTTTCTTTTTAGTTTGCTGGGGGTACTTTTGTTTTGTTTTGATGTTGTGCGACTTACACATGTGGGGATTCGGAAATAAGTTGCATCATCAGAAACAGCAAAACACATTGCCCAAAACTTACGATTAGCTGTCACGGAACGACGTCTTTTTGACGTGCATGAGAAGTGTGTCTGAATGGCGACGTGCAGGACGGCTAGGTATGACAGGAGGAAGGGACTTTGCTTGCGTTGGTGTGACTTGCTTGTGATATCAACCCGGTCCCTTCAGAGAGACAGAGATGAACCAGTGTAGGGTGAAACACGAGGGTCATCGCAGCAGATATCAAACGTACATATACGATGGCGCATTGCCTACCATTGACTGAGCATAGACCAGTAAGAGTGAATGATGATGTAGGTAGAGCTGTAGTGGCCGCATCGAGACAAGCCTGACGTGGTAAGGCTTCTTCTTCTCTTCAAGGACTGACCATGAAGGATAGGCACGATGGAGAATGTTGACTTGCATTGCTTATCGGAGGCTTCGTTACACAGTCATTATTCCATCTGACTTTGGCAGATGTTGTCCTGGAGTTCATTTTAAGCCATGACAGTATCTACAATACAGCAAGGATGACTATCAAAAGCTTGAATAACACGGACTGACGTATCTGTGTTTCATATTTTCTCAGCCTTCAACATACCACCATGGAAGTCGCTGTCTTGCGGCCAGGTGCCTAAACAAGTCGATATAGCCCTCGAATCAAACTTGAACATACCTCATATCGCAAAAGAAATCCATCACAACGTAACGAGCTCTTGAAACAGGGACCAAGACGCCTGCCAAACAACCTTTCTCCAGGATCAACTTGTGTTATACTGACTAAAAAGCAAAGAAAGAAAACCAGTATAATACTCCCAAAAGTGGACTAATTTCTGGCAGATTGTAGCCCAACAACAGGGCCACTTACATATAGCGAATACTTTATGAGACTCCTTTGCCGCTATCTGATGCCTGCTTAGTTGACCACAACTGAAGACAGGCTACCACCGACCCCAATCAGTCACTGTTTACTGCACCTCTCTTGTCCAAGACTTGAAATACTCGAGAACCTCATCTACAGCTGTAGGGATTACCGACGAGTTCACGGTCTGGAATACGTATAACAAACTTTCCTTACAACACATACAAGTCTTCTCAGAGAGGCAGGTGAGATAATGGGTCAAAACCAAAGTGTGATAGAAGATATTTGACCACGACACAGCCATCGCCTTGCCTTCTTATTTCATATGTAATTTGTAGTGTACCATAACCCAACAGGGCCTATAGTCAGAAAATGAAAAAGAGACATATTCTCCTTCTCACGCACTCAGGGCATCACCAAAGAGCATCTATCCATGTGTAAGCACATCAAAGACACCACCAAAAATAATATACACATACAGTAATCCAATTAAGAGGAACTGATTGCGCTAACTGATGTATCCGCACCTCTTCACCGGGTCTCAACACACTGCAGAATGGCGATCATGTCACCACCAACCCTCATCATACAAATCAAGACTTCGTAGACCCAGTATCAACCCTCTTAGCAGGCGGCAACTCGGGCTTCTTAAACACACCGCTCCCATTCCCACCACCCGACCCCCCACCTATCTGCGTAAACGTGCCCCCCTTGAACCACCGATCCTCCTCCGCCTTCCTCTTCTTGCTCTCCGCCATCACCTTTGGATCAACAAGCTCCAACCCTTGCATAGGCGTAAATGCAAGCGAAGAAACCGTTCCTGCTGTCGCGCCACCCCCCAAACTCGTCCCAACGCCCGAGGTGCGCAGCCCTTTGCTCGCCAGGCTGATGTTCCCCATCCCACCACCAGTAAGACTCCTAAGCGAAGACGAAGCACCTCCGATGGAACTCGCCCCTCCCCACCCTTTGCTCTTTGCGCTGAGCTTCGCGCGCGTGCGCTGGTCGATCTGAGTGGCCCGGAGTCGTCCGTCGTCGCGCTGGCCGATCATACCCATGCCCTTTGTGCTGTCTCCCACACCGTAGCCGACCTCCTTCTCTTCCTTGCCGAAAGCGACGCGGTTCTGGGCTTTGCGCAACTCTGTCATGGCGGTTGCCTCCTTGGCTTTGCGGGCGCGGCGACCACCGCGTTTCCTACTGGGCTTGTCGTCCGGGGCTGGCAGGGCACGGGCACCTTTGCTGTTGGGTTTGGCCTGGAGTTTGTCCAGGCGATCAAGGCACTCGTCTCGGAGACGCTCACCTTCGGATCCATCGCGGAACTGATGGAAGCAGTCGGTGCGGGCGCACATGACAATCTTGTTGGCAAACATCTTCATGGCTTGCTTCTTCAGGTCGCTGGGAACCTCGCGGATGATGGGTGCCTGGAAGATGTAGCCTTGTTGGCGAATGCCAACGTTCGTGGAAAGGGCTGAGGTGTTCTGTTTCTTGGACCCCCAAGCTGGTAAGTTGCAAGCGGGGGCTTTAGAGAGCCCGGTGAGACCGCCGGCTTGGTTGAGGAGTTGTGCAGCAGTGAGAGACCCGATGAGGGCCGTCAGGTTTGGCGCAAAGATGTTCATGCGCGATTGCACGTACTGCGTCAACGTCTTCTTGGCTTCATCGAGCGAGATAACCATCTCGCAGGCCTGTACCACTCGTTGTAACTCTTCCTCGGGCATAGGTTGTCCCTTGGATGTCGTCGCTTCGACTGTGACGATCATCAATGAGGGCCCGTCAAGAACCTTCTTGAGCGAGACTCCCAGGGGGTTGTTTGTTGACTCCAGAAGCCCCTTGATACTATCCGAGTCCATCGGCCCATTTCCAAGACAAGCAACCACCTTTGCGTATTCCAACGGGTTGGTGATGAGTGTCTCAAGCTCTGGAAACCGGACTGAATAGTGGTCTCTGATGAACTTGTGTACGAGGGCAATCTCATTGTCGATCTGAGTTGATAGGCTGTTTGACTGGGTCAACAGGTGGTACTCGGGATGGTCTTCGACGTTGCCCACGCTGTCGACCGACTGAGCTGGCTGCTTTTCGTAATGTGCGATTTTCTGCAACGTTCGAGACAAACTGTCAGGGCTATTGTTCCAAGAGAGAGATGTAAACACTTTTCCGCTGATGATGGCATTCTCTGGGGAGCGCAATAGGGTATGGGCATTACTAACCTCGAGAACAGGCTTCAATGTCTTCATCAGACCTGCGACAGTGCGAACGTCGCGGACAGTGCCTAAGTTCATTTTCTCGATCTTGGCCTTGGCTTCGGCTTCATCTTCACCGGCTGCTGCAGCCTCCCCATCCGCCATGTCGGCATCTTCGTTTTCATCGCCCTCGTCGCGCGCTTCTCCCATGGCCGTGTCGATCTGCGCGCCATTCGCAAGTCCTTCGTCAGTGAAGAAATCGTCATCGTTGCCCTGTTGCTCCTCTCCGAAGTCGTCCCCGAAGTCATCAAGGAGTTCGTCCGCGTAGCTTGACATTTTTTTTTTGATGCGCGCGTGATTTACGTGTTGTAGTTTGTTGTGGGTTGTCGAGAGAACTTTGATATAACAGCGAAATACAAAGAAAAAGATGGTCGTTGTACTATTGTAAGTTTGTCGCGGAATTGGTTTGGGAAGCGCGGCTTGGTCAAGGCTTAAAAAAAGTGCCCCACATCGCCGTGCGACATGGGGAAGGAATTGCAGCGTAAACAGTCTCGAACTTGGTCCTCACCGTCCATCAATCAAAAAAACCCACAAACCACCCGGTCCCCTTCCGAACGAGAAATCGCACCGCTCGAGAAACCTCATCAAGATGGAGGTCTCACGAGGCCCACCGAGGGTCAAGAACAAGGCCGCTGCGCCTGTGCAGATTTCCGCCGAGCAGTTACTTCGCGAAGCCGTCGACCGACAAGAGGTTTCCCTACAGAAGCCAACACAGCGCTTTGAAGATCTCGAAGAGTTGAAGGAGTATCAAGGTCGGAAACGTCGCGAGTACGAAGACTATGTTCGTCGAAACCGCGTTCGATTGGCAAACTGGCTTCAGTATGCCCAGTGGGAACTTGAACAGAAAGAGCTTGCGCGCGCCCGCTCTGTCTTTGAGCGCGCTCTCGATGTTCACCCCAATAATACTCAACTCTGGATCCGATACATCGAGGCCGAGATCAAGAGCCGCAACATCAACCATGCACGCAATCTTCTCGACCGCGCCGTCACCCGGCTGCCTCGGGTGCCGTCTCTGTGGTACAAATACCTGTATGTCATGGAGATGCTGGGAGATATTCCTGGAACCCGTCAAGTATTCGATCGTTGGATGCAGTGGCACCCAGATGAGAACGCGTGGGCGGCCTATATCCGGCTTGAAAAGCGATACGGAGAATATGACAGAGCGAGGGAGATCTTCCGCGCCTTCACCGCCGTGCATCCGGAACCTAGGACGTGGTTGAAGTGGGCTAAGTTTGAGGAGGAACATGGAACGACCGACCTGGTGCGTGAAGTCTTTCAGACAGCCATACAGACCATTGCCGAACTTTTGGGCGACGACGCCGTAGACGAGAAGGTATTCATTGCATTTGCCAGATACGAGGCACGCTTGGGCGAGTATGAACGAGCGCGGGCCATTTACAAGTTCGGCCTCGACAATCTCCCGAGGTCTAAATCTATGATCCTTCACGCGCAATATACCACGTTCGAGAAACAGTTCGGTGATAGAGAGGGTGTCGAGGACGTCATCATTACGAAGCGGAGAAGACTTTATGAGGAGCAAGTGAAGGAGAACCCCAAGAACTATGATGTCTGGTTTGATTTTGCTAGACTGGAAGAGAGTGGAGGCAATGCAGACCGTGTCCGGGAGGTCTACGAAAGGGCAATTGCTCAAGTACCCCCCACTCAGGAGAAGCGGCATTGGAGGAGATACATCTTTTTGTTCCTCTTCTACGCGATATGGGAGGAGAGGGAAGCTAAGGACATCGAACGTGCCCGGCAGATCTATGACACTTGCCTAGGACTGACACCCCACAAGAAGTTCACCTTTGCTAAAATATGGGTTGCCAAGGCCCACTTCGAGATCCGGCAGGGACAGCTCACGACCGCCCGCAAGACCCTGGGGCGGGCGATCGGGATGTGTCCTAAGGACAAGCTCTTCAAAGAGTACATTCTCCTTGAGCAAAAGCTCTACGAGTTTGAGAGGTGCCGGACCTTATACGAGAAGCACGTCATGTACAATCCAGCCAACTGCCAAACGTGGATCAAGTGGGCCGAGATAGAACGTGGCCTCGACGACCTAGAACGAACCCGCGCCATCTTTGAGCTCGCCATCAGTCAGCCAGTATTGGATATGCCAGAAGTGGTGTGGAAAGCCTACATTGATTTTGAGGAAGAAGAGGGTGAATACGAGAGGACTCGCGAGCTGTACGAGCGCCTGCTTGCCAAGGCCGATCACCCCAAGGTCTGGATCAGCTACGCCCAGTTTGAGATCAACATCCCGGAAGCGGACGAAGGCAGCGAGGAGGACGAGGACGAGGAGCGGCCGGTGAGCGAGGAGGCCAAGGAGAGGGCCCGCAAGATATTCGAGCGTGCGCATAAGAGCATGAAGGAGAGAGAGCTCAAGGCCGAGCGGGTGTCGTTACTCAACGCATGGTTAGCGTTCGAGAAGACGCACGGCTCGCCGGAGGATATCGAAAAGGTGAACAAACAGATGCCGAGGAAAACCAAGAAAAAGAGGAAGCTGGAGGACGAGTCATGGGAGGAGTATGTCGACTATATCTTCCCTGCGGACGACCAACAGACCAAGAGTCTGTCAAACTTGCTTGCCATGGCCAATGCTTGGAAGCAACAGACTGGTGAAAAGATTGGTGGAGAGGAATGACTTGGACGTGTAAATCATTTGGAAGGCATGATGTGGTTTAATTAGATGTTCTAGAATGAGCGTCAGACTGTTTGGGGGCTGGATACATTTATCTTAAGAACGCTATCCCATGATATTCACAGTGCTATCTATACTGCCTCCTGCCTCCCGTTTCCCTTCCTGCTGACGCCCTAGCCCTTGGTGTTTCCGTGAAGAAGACATCGACAATTCTGTTTACATTTGGTTTCCATTTTCAACCGAGCCCAACCGTTCAGCTCAAACCCCGTTCCACCTGCACTCAATGGTCCGCGTTTGCAGCGTTGCGTTCAAGGGTGGGTCGAATTCCGGGCCGAGAAACGGCCAAAGCCGGGAATGATGAGGTCACACTTTGAACTTTGGGTCATCGGACTAGCTTTCTTTCCTCCTTCATTGCTATCGCTCTGGTCTGCAAAGTCGGGGGTTTTTTGCGTCAAACTAACCACCAGGTCAAATCCCACACCCAATTGGCCACTATGCAGTCCACCAGATCATCAACGCTCTCAAGAGCACTCCGGACTGTTGTCCGCAGTCATCCCCACACCGCTAAGCGATACAACAGCTTGATGGCTGTTCTGTCACAAAGACGGCAACCTCAACCACCACAGCAACAACCACACAACATTCTTTCTCGCCCAGTATCTTCTTCCTCTCCCATCCGCCAAACCCAAACCCGTCATGCCTCCTCCACAGCCTCCCCCAACCCCAGCGACCTCCAAAAAACCCCCCTCTACAACCTCCACCTCGCCCACGGCGGCAAGATGGTCCCCTTCGGCGGCTTCCACATGCCAGTCCAGTACTCCTCCCTCGGTGTCGCCCAATCCCACCTCTTCACCCGCTCCCACGCCTCCCTCTTTGACGTCTCGCACATGGTCCAGAGGATCATCTTTGGCCCTGGCGCCGCCGCCTTTCTCGAGAGGATAACACCCAGCGATTGCAAAGGACTAGAAACCCACAGGTCTACTCTTTCCGCCCTGATGACTTTGGATGGCAATGGCGGGATATCAGATGACACTATCATCACCAAGCTCGCCGAGGACAAGTTCTACGTTGTCACCAATGCGGGTTGCAGGGAGAAGGATGATAATTATATCGACCGGGAGATGGCCAAGTGGAACACGGAGATGGGGCATGAGGAATTGAAGGTCAAGGAGGAACAGCTGGATGGATGGGGGCTGGTTGCGCTTCAGGGGCCGAAGGCGGAGGAGGTGTTGCAGGGGGTGTTGGCTGAGAAGGAGGTGGACTTGAAGAAGCTGCTGTTTGGGGAGAGTCTTTTTGCCAAGGTGAAGTATGATGACGGAAAGGTGAGCAGTCCGCTGTTGATCAGCAGAGGAGGGTACACAGGCGAGGATGGGTTTGAGATCTCGATCCCACCCGCCGAGACGGTGGGCGTCACCGAGGCGTTCCTGGTTGCTGGGCCGGAAAAGATTCAGCTTGCAGGGTTGGGCGCGAGAGATAGTCTGCGTCTTGAGGCGGGTATGTGTCTGTATGGGCATGATCTAAACGACACTATTACTCTGGTTGAGGCTGGGCTGAGCTGGGTTATCCCCAAGGAGAGGCGGACAGAAAACGCGGGTTACTATGGTGCCGATGTTATTGCCAAACAGCTTGTTCCTAGGAGCAAGGGAGGGGCGGGTGTTCACCGTCGCCGGATTGGGTTGCTTGTTGAGGGCGCGCCGGCGAGAGAAGGGGCCGAGATTGTATCCCGCAGTGAGGATGGCAAGGAGGTGGTTAGCCTGGGTACCGTGACGAGTGGCTGCCCTAGCCCCAGCCTGGGCAAGAACATCGCCATGGGATACATCAAGGATGGGTTTCACAAGGCTGGCACTGAGGTTGATATTCTGGTACGTGGCCGGCCAAGGAAGGCGGTGGTGACCAAGATGCCGTTTGTGCCGACCAAGTACTGGAAGGGAATTGCCCCGGCGTAAGATCATGAATCAGAAGAGTAAGGTCAATGTTGCGTGGAGGGCATGTCGTTCAACACACCGCATTGCAAAATTGGCGTCAATTACCAGGCAGAATTATAGTGGTTTTCAACATATTCGGGCAAGAACGGAACGGAAATGAGACAGCGTTATGTGGAGTTAAACATCGAAAATATCAACGTGTTCTAGCATCTCATCTTTCCATACGTGTTGTCGTGCATGTCATGGATAAAAAAAAAGAGTGCGGTAAAAAGCAAATAAATAAAATAAATATAAAAAAGGCCTTCAAGATATTGAATAGGGATTGAAGGACAGTTAAGAGGCCCTAATAATAGTCGATAGGCCTCAAAAAGGATAGTCAAGAGGCCTTCCGACTATCTTCCAAGGCCTGTATTTTGTATAGCAGTCTCTCTTTTTCTTATCTACGGCGTGCCGTGATCTTTGCCAAGACCAGGTGTTTCGGGGGAGTGAGAAAATGTTGAAAAGTATTTATATTGTGTTTGTTTATGCCCACCATCTCTCACTGTAACTCTGGATATCCCCATGTTTTCCCTCGGCCCAAATAGACACCGCCTCTAGATAACCCGTAGGTAAAAGCCCTCGCACACCTGTCCGTTCAAGCTGTCCGTCATGAAAAATGAAGGCATATCCCGAGCTCATGTTGAATGTTCGCCTAAATGTTTTCCCGCCACCCATGCAAAAGTAACAAAAGAAGTCCAGCGCTCTATACCAAGAACTAAAGATCAAAAGCCAATCATGACTCCCAACACGCCCGCCTGCCACCCTTTTCTTGAGAAGAATGGCTGTATGCAATGCAGAAACGACACCAATATTCTACCGAGCACTACCCAGATGAACAAATGAGAAGAAAAGTTTTACTCCTCCTGAGCCCACCTCCTTTCCCTGAGGGGCATCTCTTCTCCTCCCTTTTGCCTTGTGCCTGTCACCTCGTTCTTCCAGGCATAGTACTCGCCCAGCCTGGTCTCAGCGTACGAGGCATAATCAAAATCAATCGTTGAGATGGTGGCCTGAATCAGTGCCCAGATGCCCCAATAAAACCCTGGAACACCACGGAAGTGGTCAACCTCTGTGAGTAACTGCTCAATTTCCGCCTTTTGGTCAACACCAGCAGAAGCCCCGGGCTTCTCTTCATCCAGATAGGCAAAATAGGCGCGGATATATTCGACGATGAACTCGCGTCTTTGAGTCCGAGTGGGAAGGACGCTGAAGTCGCAGTCAAAACCACCCCATTCGGCAAAGTGGTTGGCGATGTCAAAAGCAGCGGGAGATGGGGTGGCATATTCGTAGTCGATGAAGGTGACTGTTTCGGTGGCCTTATCGCCGTTTGTCACACTCTGTGAAGTCTTGGGGAGAACAATAACGTTGCCGCTGAGCAAATCGCAGTGGGCGAAAACCAACTGAAGAAAAACACACGTTAGCGACGGTATTCTAGCATCAAAGGAGAAGCTCATATCAACCTACCCCATTCACACCCAGGCCAGGCCGCTGACTCAGCTGCAAGACGAGCGATGTCAGCTCCTTCTGCAGCTCAGCTTGACGGGCCCTTTGCGCCTCTGTCTCTGTCGGCAGAGCAAAGATCCACTTCTGCATCACAGTCCACACATTCGGAGGCGGCTTTCCTGGGGCAACATTGTCGATAACGTTCTGGAACTCGGCATCACCAAGGTTGCTGTCCAGCGTCACAGGCCCGTCCGCCCGCGAGTTCTTGCGACTGTGTCCCGTCCGGCCCTTGATACAGGGAACCACAGCGTGCCACTGAGCCAGACGTTGCGCTACAGCCTTGTAAATGACGGGCTTACGCAAGTCCTCGGGCTGGGTGGGCGATCCCTGAATGAAGCGGTACATCATCCCGTTCTCGAAGCGCGCAAGCAACTCCGGGGCGAGCCCATGCCTCATCAGCAGCTCGTGGTTCTGCGTCTCGCGAAACCGGTCGATAATAACGTCGGTACCGTTACCGTAGGCACGGAGCAGAATCGCCTCCTTGTCAACTTCCTCCTTGGAGAGCCCTGGGCGCTTATTGACCGCCTTTAGCAGGGTATTGGTGATGCCATCTGTGAAGCGCACAAACTCAACCTTATTGGACGCGGCGTCGGCCCAGTCTGGCCGGATCGTGAGAACGAGTTCGAGGGCTGATTCTTCGGAGTTGGTGCTGTCGTATGAAAGGGGGATTCGGCGAATGTGATGGTTGCCGGCTCCATTTTGGAGAATACCGTTCTCACCGCCCACAGCCATATTTAAATCTTTTTGAGTCTTGTGTTCGCGAGAAACTCTTGAGAGGTTTAAGAAGGGAGAGGAATCGCTTTTCAGGGGCTATCGAACTCGTTATTTAAAGAGGGCGCGGGGTCGTGGGGCGTGCAAATGGTCGGGACAATTGAAATTGTTAAATCGTCTTGTCTGTGAGTGTGGGGGCGCACCAACAACTCAACAAAGCGAGGGACGTAACGGGAGACAGAGATCGACTTCGAAGATGCCACTGTCTGCCTGTAGAATTGATCAAGAAGACAAAAACTTTCAAGGAAAAGGAGATTCGACGAGGTGGGACCTCAAGAGGGTACACCCGATGGGACAGTGGGCTGCCTTAGATGCCCTGGAGGGATGTCGCTTTCAGAGTGCGGTGTGGAACGGATTGTATGGCGATTTATTTACTTGTGACCCAGAAACAGCGGCGATCAAGCAAAGGGTCCAGGAAGAGCGAATGGAGTTATAGGATATGTAGGTGAGCGACTTTTGTCCAGTCTAACAATCTATAATGTTCTGGAGTTTTAGGAAAAAGAAGATGTTTGGGCCGCGTATCTCTCACACGATGCCCTTCTGTTTTAGGATGGATTTTGAAGCGGGATCCATCGCCACGTTCGCCCCTTCCCTTGCTGGCTGTCACGGGGGTGTGCTGGGAGATCCCCTCTTCACTTTTTGGCGCATCCATGCAATTCCTTGACGGTGTTCATCTTTGGATTCCATGTGAAGTGGTCCAAGCGTTGCGGGGTGACGCCCCAAGGTTCCTTTCTTTCGGCATTTGATTGCCACCCTGAGCCCTGTGGTGCATGCCCCTGTTGACACCGTCTTTCTTGTATCCAACGTCCGATAGCACCGGCCGGTCCTCCGCATCCGTCCTGCCAATCGCTGCTCCGCTCGCCGATTGAGGTCCGCTGGAGTGCTCCGCCCCGACCCCCTAAACACATCCGCACCAGGCTGCCCTTGATGTGCTAAGTCCTAACGTGAAATCGGATCAGGACATTTGTGGTTATTGACCCCAACCTACAGGCTGCTGTGAAACCAGACCACACCACCAGTCTTTCCCTCAAAGGTCTCGGTTGGTGCATGCCCTTCCCTACATATACTGCTTTTCAAACCCCCAGAACCCGGCAGTCATGGCGGCCCCTGTTCTTCCCAACCCAGACAACTTTATGGGCCTTGCTCTGGTCATCAATCGATCCAGAGACGGCCCTCGACTTGTTTTCCACTATCCAAGGCGAAAAGTCCTTCCACCCGGAGTTCCAGAAACCAGTGAGGGAGAAGAAGATCTAGACGATGACGACGACAGATACGGTGGGCCGGAAGCGGGTACCTCCTCTGCGATGCATGCTGCCGAGGTGGCATCGTGGAATTATGACGACCATATATTCACCGAGAGTGGTACACAACTAGTACCGTGGGAATATGTTGCTGGTTACCCGACCAAAGACCTGGAGAATCTGTTGACACCAAACAGAGCATATCACAAGAGGCTTTTCCAGGTGTCCCTGGACAACGGTTATTGTGTCTCCTACCCCATTTACGTGCCTGAAAACGGCATGTGGCAGAAAAAGAAGAAGAAGAAGAAGCAGGAACAGGAACAGCATCAAGGCGAAACTGGACCAGGTGCCAGAGATGGCGACGCGCTGCCCACTGAGGCCGAAGCAGGCACCAAGAGTGGTGATCGTGTGGCAACAGATGTAGAACCGTCCGGTGCTGGAGATGCTGAGGGCAAGGAGAAGGGCGATAAAGAAAAGAAGGCTTCTATGACAATGTTCAATTTGGTCTTCTTTCTCAGACCCAAGAAGCACGAGGCCAAGTGTCTGGTCGATATCATGTACATCAACATCATCAAGAAGATCAACAAGGCATATAAGTACTGCCAGGAACGCAGCGATTTTGTGTGGAAAGAGTCGAAGAAAATCTTAACTCTCAAGGACAAGGGCCGCGAGGAGAGTAAGTATCTCTGCCTTCAACGACGTGGCCAAGCTAATCATAAGAACCAGGGAGGAAAATGAGCTTACTATGGGAGGAAATTCTATCAACGTCATCATTGGCAGCGTCTATGCGCGATCTCTATGAAGCCATATCCCAGAATAGGATTGCTGCGTTACAACTAGGCACGGCCGAAGGAATGGTGACACATTCAGTCCAGATCCCCGTCCCATTCCACGTCTCTGACCTTCCAGATAATGGGGAGCCAGGTCAGCCGGGGTGGTGGTTGACTACAGCTAACACGCTGATGGGAGATGATGCAGCGGAAGAGCCTGGGTTTTTGGATAAGAACTTCGCGCTTCTGCTCCTGGTCGATGAAAAACGAATTATCACCGAGCTACAAGACGATCCGGACGAGACGACTTTGGCCATGATTGAATTCGTGAAGCACTGCAAGCCAACCTTATCGTAAGGGCCTTCAAACCTCTAGCTACCCCTTGATCCATTACTGATATCAGCTCACAGGTTCTATCAAGTTGGCCAGCAATCTAGTAATGTACTGTCGCCAACAAAAGTCCGCAAGTTCGCCCAGCACTTCATTTTTTGGCGCCGAGCCATCGCTGTCCCACCACTCCACGCACGAGATATGTACATCGTGAGCCCCAACTGCGATATGCGCAAGCTACCACAGGCAGCCGCCCAATGGGCCCGCCAGTTCCCCCTTGTGCCAGCCCTCCCCAACTTCCTCGCCGAGTTGAGCGTCGCCCCCCGTCCATACAAGCTGCACTGCCCGAGTAAGACTCACCGTCCAACTTATATGGCAATGCTAGCCTGGCTGATGCGCGGCGGCTGGGTAACCCAACTCTGCACCTTCGCTTACGTCGTCGTCTGGCCCGAAATCATCTACGAAGTCGAGCACGCCCTCGAAGCCGAGCAGATTGCTAAGGAAAAGAAAGTTCAAGCCATGGGCCGCGACGCCGGCAGCGTAGAAAGCGACGACGCAGCCACCGTCATATCTCCGACAGTAGCAGCCCTAAGCGACCCCTCCCTCTCCGGCTTCCTCCCCCTCCTCAACGATGACCCCCTCACTACCCCCTCCAACCCCGACTCATCCCCCAACACCACCACCACCTCCGTAACCTTCACCAACCTGCCCTTACCACTCTCCCAATCCCAATCCCTCACCAACGTCCAAAAAGCAGCCTGGTCCTCCTCCACTATCCACTCCCCCATCTCCTCCCGCCGCCACGCCCTCGGCCATCACCAACCCAGGCACCAAACCCCCATAACAACCTCCATCTCCTCCCTCCACCTCCCCCCCTCCCCCTCTCCCTCAGGCAGCCAAAATTCCGGCAGCAGCGGCGGCCCTACCACACGAGCAGAGGAAATGGCCGAAAAGGCCCGCCTCTCCCGCATCGCCTCCCGTGCCGCTCACGACCTGGCCGAGCGCAGCATGCTCCACGCCCGCAAGCCCGTCCCCATGGCCACCTCCCACCCGAGTGTCAACCACGCTAGGCACTTAGAGGCCATGTCCCCTCACATCATTCTCGACGCTAAGAAGGCGACGGGGAAAGAGAGCTTGTACCTCAGCGCCATAGGGAGGCGGTTCAAGGAGCGGGCTGCCGAGGCAAAGGCTTGGAGGGGGGCGAGAGATGGTGGGATCATCCCCGGAAGTGGTGGTCAGCAACAACAGCAGACAACTGGGAGCGATACTAAGAGTACGGCTAGTTCTGGTGGTGGGAGGAGTGGTGTTGGGGCGTCTAGTAATACTAAGCATCACAGTGGTGCTAGCGGTCAACAGCAGCAGCAGCAGCAGCAGCAGCAGCAACAGCAAGAGTGGGAGGATAGGGTGGCTAATGCCTGGCCTCTGTTCCTCAAGTACTTCAACGGGAGGTCGGCGCTGGAAAGGATCGCCCTGCAGGAGGAGATGAAGAGGAAGGATGTCTGGAACTTGTTGACGGCTATGAGCGAGTATTTGCTTACTGTTCGGCATTGGTGAATAATAATACTACGGCAAAACGAGGAGAGTGGGTTATAAAAGATCTTTGTATTTTGATTCACGACTAACATGTAAACTAAACGTCCTTCTGGCATGGCCATCCCAACTAACTGTACGGATACGTCTGGATATATTATCCTCGGGCGAAGGGCTCTGATGTAGATAAACACACATGTATAAATCAAGCACAAAAAACAGACTCGCAAAAAGCAAGTGGTGAGAATATGATCGTGAACTTGTCCTATTACAGTAATGACTATACCCGCTGAAAACCCAGAAAGAGGCTTGTCAACAATCCTCCTCCATCATTGTTCTTACAAGCGAGCCACCCATAAAGAAGAAGATGAACGCAAACGCTGAATGCCATGCTGGGAGTTGTCATCTCTCTCTAAACCAAAAACATCCATCCTCGAGAAGAGGTAGATAAGGAAAAGCCCGATCCCATAAGTAGATAATTCCAAGATATCCCAGTCCCATCCACCCAAGCAAAAATAAAAATCTCAAGGTATCATAATAAGTAGTGTGTGCAAAGGGAAACCCGCAAGGAAAAAACCACTCCAGAGAAGAGGTAATTTAACGCCTGAAAACCCAAACCACACCAGATATTTCCTTGGATACACAAATATGTTCCCTGCCCGTGCCCCATAAAACTCTGCTTCCTGGTATACCAACCCAAGCATCCTGAAATCCCTTGAGTTACGCCGAAACGACCACGAATATGCTTTGAACCGTCAAACGCAGAAAATGCAAGATGCCGATGCAAGACTCTGAAAGGCAAGCCCGTGTAAAGAAACCCACCAGTCCCCTCTCTTTGGCTCCTTCCTCCATCCCTCTCAAAGAAACATATGCAGTAAACAAAACCTTCAACAAGCCAGTGGAAATGGTCTGACGAGAGAAATGATGAGAGACATTTCCATGTCGCGATCACGACATATCCATCCTGCCATACTCGGCTTCCTCTTTGAAAGCCCCATTGTCATTGTCGTCATCGTCGTAATCCAAGAAATCGTCCGCGTCCAGCATGTCGTGACCCCCAATACCGTTATTGGGGCTCACCGGCATGTAGCCACCCGAGGTTCCAGTATTCCCAGAATTCAACTTCTTGCCTGCATAATCGGTAAAATCGGGCACTCGAAGACCAGAGCCGTCGGAGCGCGTGTAAGACTTGGTACCGGTAGTGTCTCTGGACACCATGTCCAAGACTTCCGACTGCATACGCTGCTCATCCTCGGTGATCTCGAAGGGCAGCTTCATGCCCGCAGCCAGAAGAGTATTAGAGAGCTCTTCCACCTGGTGAATTTTGAGCTCGACCAACCACATGAGGTCACGCATCCAGCCGACGGACCCGTTGAGAATATCGCCCTTGTTTGGGCCCTTGTCCTTCTCTTCCATCGGTAGGCCGGTCGTGATCGATCCCGCAGTTCCGCCTGCCGCACGGCGAGCACCAGGACCGGCCAGCGATGATGTGGCTTGGCCGGGAGTGCTGCTGTCAGGGGACATGGGAGTGCCGCCATTCTGGATGGCTTTGCGAACCTTTTCGTCCTCTAGCCGGTGGGTCGGGACTAGCTTGCTGAGATCCTGGATCCTCTCGTTGATGTTGTCACGTCGTCGCCGCTCGACCAAGTTGTGAGACTCTCTCCTCTTCTTCTTCTTTGCCTCGGCTGTGGACGCTGGCGCTCCAATCTTGGCTGGCATAGAAGCACCTCCCTTCAGGATAATGTCATTGATATGAGGATGAGGCATACCCGTTCCATGGGGTGACGAGAATCCCGATCCAGATCCAGGAAACGAGGACAGGCTGTTAGGTGTCCCCGTTATCCACTGCCCGGAATGAGACTTCTCATGATGCACACCAGTTGTCCTGATAGGCTGGGGACCGAAAGCAGAGTCTGAACCAATTGAGAGCCCCATGGCGGCACCCTTGGGTGTCAGAGGACCTCTGGTTGCCGATGGCTTGTGTGACATGCGAGGGCGTGTCTTCAAGAAGTTTGGGTCGGTCCCCTCGTTCAATTCTGCCGTGTAAGAGAGCGGCGATTGCATCGAGACATATGATTGCGGGTGTTGCATCTGGCGATATTGGCTGAACTGGTGGACGTATGGGCTCTGAATAGGATCGCCATCGGGGGTACTCGAGTAGTTGTCGATGGGCAAACCATGGTGCGAGGAGCCGTAAACGCCATGGGAGAAAGCCATGCCACCCATGTTATCCATGCCGCCAAAGTCTTGCCCTTGGCCATGCAAGCCGGCCTGATGATCTGACGGACTAGGGCCTTGAAGGCCGTCAAGTAGATCGTCGTCGGCGAGAAATGCGTTGGACACATTGTTCGTGTTCGCATGGCCACCGGTGAAGTTGTTGTTCTGGAAAGATGAACCAAAATTCCCCGCCATGGATAAGTCGTTGGGATCGATTCCGCCATTCCCGCCATGGCCGTTCATCGGAAAACTATGGTGTGACATCTTGTCGAAGATCGCAGTTGTGCGTAGGGTGCTGCCTCGTGGTTGACAGGGAGCACAATAGGGCAGGCAAAATACGCTGAGTGGATTGGCGTCGTCTCGGTAAAGCGGACTATCACAGCCTCAAAGTCAATCTCTGTCGTGCCAAACGCAGCCGGACTAACTTAGGAAGATATGAGGGGATTAGACTTTTGCCAGTCTTGTCAGGCCAGACAACGCGTAGCCTTGTCACCTAGCCAACGAATCGACAAAGCCGTTTGTGTTTTCTTTTACACATACCTTTATATTTATTTGTCGATGGAGGTCAACTTCCCATCGGGTGGCGTGGCGTGGTGAGGTAAGAGAGGCCAACGAGCGGTGGAGGGAGGGATGACTCGACGGCGATGTCGGAAAGCTGAGACTCGACCACAAAGACGAGAGCGGTTGAGACGTTTGCGCCAAGTTCTGGGATGAAGATCCGAGTCCTTTGGTGGTTTCGAAACTTGGGAGGTATTGAGAGCAAAAACTGGATCGTGCGATGGGTGCAGTTGCGACGGGAGAGGCCGCTTGATCGGAGTGGATTTGTCGTGACCTTAAGTGCCCTGACGAGGGTGGGCGAGAGTGAGTGGAAGTGGAGTGGGTAAAAGGCCTGGGGTTCAGAGGGTGAGGCCTAACCCTTTGTGGAAATGGTCGCTAATAAATGGCAGCAACAGGACAAAGAGCGGACAATGCCGAGAGTGATAAAGGGGATAGCGCCAGCCAACAAAAAAAAAAAAAAAAAAGCAAGTCTGACTTGACGCAGGGAGAGTTGGTATTCCTGAAAAGGCTGGTGGACCGCTGCGAGTCTCTGAGATGGTCTTCAGCGATGGGCGGCACAAGTAGACGTCGGCTGTTGCGATGATCCTCTCTGTCTTGCTCTTTGATGGTGTTGGAGAAAGGTAGCAGCGGCAAGCGGGGGCAGAACTCGGAGTTTAAGTTGTGCGCGGCGAGCAGCTGGAAAAGGCGGGGGTTTAAAGTTGGGGGAGGTGGGGCTCTTCAGCACAGGCAGCGCTGGGACGAGGAGGTTGAGGTTGAAGTTGCGGGACCAGGGTTTTGGCGATCAGTTTACCGCTCTTCTGGCACTGGTGCTCCCCGTCGGATTGGTTCCGGACTGCTGCCAGTGACGGGAATGGGGGATGAATGAAGGCCAAAACGAGGGCTGGTTGGTGGCAGTCGTCGGAGCCAACAAAACCTGGTTTGGGAGCGAGGCCGTGGATTGGTGCGTATCACTAAATCGTTGTTGTTGGTATGACCAGGGCAAGAGATCAAGCACTCAAAAGACGGCGGTTGGAGGGGGCAGGTGTCAATTTATTAACGCGGATCCAGCGGCTGAGGCTGAGTATTTCCCAGTTGGCAACGCAAGTGCTCCCTCTGGGCACTTCGGATGAGGGCTCAGCAACCACCCGCTCAGTAAGGGATTTTGTTGGGTACTGCTGACACTCCTGAACGCTCCAGGACTCTTCTGTTATCAGGAGCCGAAGGGAACAACGGCCGAGGCGAGTTCAGTCTGAGAGATGACAATGGTGTTTGTGACACAATGTCTATCGCTTCTCGTCTCCCAAATGGCCCTGCGTGATTGGCTGCGTGTCTAAGAGCTCTATCTTGTGTGAGATACCCCTCCAGATGGCGGGGTTTGTCACTCCGCGCCTAGAAATGTTGAACGACCACTGTCAGTTTGGCTTGAGCGTTATTTTCTCCCAGCAAGGCGTTTGCAAGAAGCCGTCCTCCGGTTTGAGGTTAGGTTCCAGAACTTCCGCTTCTCGTTGGGTTCCAAGTTTGGGGCACTGAGTTGCGGGATGGGGGGCCTTGGGTATGAGATACATACGGTACGGTTCTAACGGAACCCCTTTCGGCTTGCCAAGGTAGAAAGTTGTGAGTGCTTCACAGCTGCGTATAGTACATCCAATCTGAGTTGACAGACGGAAATCTAGATTGCCGTCTCTTTGTCGAGCGGACTCTCTAATGGTGGAATGGAAGGTGGTGGCTTCGGGGGTTCTGTTCTGCAGGGCTAGCCTAGTTGCGTAAGCCGACTTCGCGGCTAAGCCGGATATAGAAAAGTACCGATCCTGGGGTAACGTGCGTTGAGATCTCCAACGTCCCCTCCAAGTCCTGGTCTCCACGTATGGCAGAAAGAGAGGGATTGTTCTGCTGTTTGGTTTCGCTTCGGGCACGTGGCTACGGTGGTATTGGCTCTGTTGTATAGGACGACGTGAAGTGGGCTCTTGTTGAGGAATACAAGAGACTGAGTTGTTGCTGTGTTGCTGAGCCTCGCGTGACGCATACTCTTCCGTGTGCCAGTTGAGTTAGGCAGGCAGGTGCGCGTAGAGATGAGAGTTAGGCTAGATGAGGCGGGCGCGAGAAAGAGACGACACTTCCAAGATAGTCAACACCAACAACGTCAACGGGCGTCTCGGAAGAGTAAGGACGAAACGAAGAGACGAGAAATCTGAGGTGGCCGGCTGAGTGTGCATGGAACATCCTTGGGGCCGTTTTATATTCTTGCAACCGCAACACGTTCTTTCCATGGATTGCTAAACGCAAGGCGGATCAACTTCCAGGCACGTCTTCTGACTCGGTGACGGTCCAAGTTGGTGTGCTGGAAATGGAGACAAACAAGATCAGGACGGATATAACAGGGCACGCTTTCGAGTCTAAGCCATATGGGAGTTCTGTTTTCCAGGACACCTTGCTTCAGCGTGCTTCACCGAGCTTGTCCGAATATGGCCGGAGGATGCCCAGTTATCAGTGTGACTCCCCCAAGTGAGACATCGGGCCACACCAGAAAGCTCGATGCGTAAGGTGCGTGTATGCCGCAATTCCAAACCATGTGTGGTGGCTGCTGCGCGCAGCACGTAAGTAACGGCGCCGGGATCAACGACACGAAGCAGCATCTGCCGCGCACCTATGAAAGCACCCATCAAAGAGAGGATCGGCCCGTGTAGTACCAGGGTATTTTCCAAGTAACTTCACGATTTCCGGAGATAACTCAACATGGCATATCGTGGTAGACAGATATAGATACCCATTGACAGAGTGTAATCAGGACATGGGATCATCTCACATTTCATATAAACTGTCGGTGTGCCAAAGGCTGACTGCTACACACATGTGACAAATCAACCAAAGAGAGTTATTAAACCAAGTGAAGCTCTAGTCACAGAGAGGAAAAACATCCTTCTTCCGCTGGCTGCCTACCTACCTACCTCCTTGAAACGAGAACCAAGTTGGTGCATCCATAGCGATGTTGGCCAGCTAGATAGGGTTTATCATGGCTCTGGTTACCAGGCTAGACAAGCTCATGCCTACGCTGCGCCTCATGCGGCGTCATGCTGATGCGATCCGTCTTGACACGACGGATGATGGTGGGTGGAGGTTGGTGGGATGGAGCTCTTGGACTGGTGACGGAATTAAAAAAGAATGCAGCCTTTTGGCCCACCCTCCCTGCAAGCCTTGTATGCAACCTGTCAAGTGGTCACGGACCACTTTCAATGTCCAGATCGGCCAACCAGCAGCCTGAGCAAGGATGGGTCCATCTTGGCATCGACAACTTCCCTTGAGTGCTTCACTCCATCAAGAAGCTGACCTACCCTACCACTGCCTACCTACCTCCTACCCACGCGCAACACCCACGTACACCGCAGACACTCGACAGACGGATGCCTTGCAGCTAGAGATTCACTTGCTGTTGTGTGGCGCATAACTACCGAAGAAGACGCCCAGTTCGATAAACGGCGACAGCGGGCGCAACTCCAGCTTGTCCAAGGTCCAAAATCCCATCCCACCACACCACTGGGCGAGCGGTTTATTATCACGAATCATCTGAGCATCGCTTCAGATCATCAGTTACAACCCGTATGCACGCCGCATGACTGTCAAATCAAGTCGCGAGACAACCTTGAACTAATCATGCGGCTTCTTAGGAACATTATCTCCGTCAGATTGACCTCGACTGTCCTGGTTTCCATCTGCCGCGCGCCGCGGCTCCCTCTTGTCGCCCTAGAAGGACCTCTATCTTGGAAAGTGGAACTCGATAACAGCTATCAAACATGGCTTCGTCTTCATTCCGTGATTCCATCAACTCACTAGGATGGTCGCGTCGCGACGCTGACCTCCCAGTTCATACTTCTCGACAGAACAGCCTGTTCTCGTCGCTTCAGTCGTTAAACCCGTTTGGTGACCAGGGCTATGTTCAACTTCCAACAACCGAGGGTCCCGGGGCTCCCTTGCCAGCGCCAAGTCGTCGTGAGGAGGAGGAGGGATGGTTTGCATGTAGGTTAACTCAAGTTTTCTTTCCATATGTACAAATGACCTGGGGGTCCGCTCGGCTCTGTATACCAACATTCCCCATATTCCACATCACCCCTGCGTCGAGGCACACATGTGCCTCTGCGTGCATATGTCTTGGCCATAGGCGTCCCAGCACATTATGCGATCTTATTTTCTCTCTGTTCCGTTACCGCTTCACGTGCCAAACGATGTATACTGATCTGAAATGACATAGTGAGCCGCTGGGACCGTCTCTTGATTTTTGCTGCCTGCAATATTGCTGCGCTGGTCTGCTTCGTTCTCGTCATTGCTCTCTTTCCGGCCCTGAGTCTTGCGAGACCACGTAAGCTCATGATCTTGTAAGTGGACCTTTTCGGATATCACGCAGCTGGTATGATAGATGTCACCTTGCTTACAATATTCACAGATGGACACTGGGCTCTATCCTCTTCCTTTCCTCCTTCGCTGCTGTTATGGGCCCATGGGCATACGTGCAGCACTTGACTTCTACACCCAGGTTGCCCTTCACTGCTGCCTACTTTGGCTCCTTGGGGCTGACGATCTACTTTTCCATCGGTGTAAGTTGACCTATGGACACTGCTTGCAAATCCCACCATTCACTGACATGTCCATCGATTCCAGCTCCAAAGTACACTTCTCACCATATTTTCGGGCCTCGTTCAACTCGGTTGCCTCCTCTGGTACCTGGTCAGCTACTTTCCAATGGGATCTAGCGGGCTTCGTCTCGTGAGCAGCTTCGGTGCTCGCAGGGCCGCAACTTGGATGACCGGGTAGAGAAAGTGTTAGTCATACGATTTATCAACCAGCCCTTGTTCTTGGATTTTGTTGATTATTACCAAGGCTCTCATCCTTGGGATGTGCAGGTTAAGTTATAGACGTACATAATCATCATATTGTTACCGCTATTAAGAACCACGTTTCACCATTCATTTATTTGAAGCTTAACGTTGTTGGGCATTGCCGATTTGTTGATTTTGCGTATGAGGTAACGCCCTGCTTGAATTTGATCAAGCCGCACTTCCTGATAACACGGCTCTCGTGCCTGGTTGATTATATAGGACTGTGACGGCTAATAAAGGACGCCTCGGAAATCGGGATATGCGGGTAAGCGGGAGCCGTCCGGTGTTTGTGGGGAGATAGCGGGCAGTATCCGTAATTGCCTCCACGTTTTAGCCGGCACAACACCATGCTTGGCTGGTTCTTGGTGTTTTACAAACTTTGAACGTTGATCTCTTCAAT
Organism: Triangularia setosa; assembly: GCA_033296915.1. Lineage (NCBI taxonomy): Eukaryota > Fungi > Ascomycota > Sordariomycetes > Sordariales > Podosporaceae > Triangularia > Triangularia setosa. The sequence continues at coordinate 74,919 of MU866129.1, read as the reverse complement.
GCTCCGCCTTCTGGAGAAGCCTAGATGCCGGAAAGTCTGTATCATGTCAGTAATCAAATGCCAAGATGCCCATAGGGAGGCCACAAGACGACGGCCATGGCGCAAGGATACCACAGCCGTTCGAGCAAAAGAACACATTTCTCACAGATTGAGCCATCGTTGTTTGAATTGTCGGCACATTCATGGCTCTGCAAGGTGGTGGCGAATCCTCTAAAACGGGACCTTTCACATGCTCGAAGGAAAAGTTAACCCATCACTGTTTACGTTCAAGTATGTGCAAACTCTCGAAGCCTAGGATTTCCTTGCTTCCTAGTCTGCCTGCCCAATCCCATCATTCTTGCTCAAGGAGCCTTGAGCTATACTATCACACTATCAAATGTGTTGGATTCCAGACCGGGTTGTGCTGTAAGTGGACGGGGCCTCGCTTCTGGCTTCGGCCCACCTCCGCAGCTCCACGGATTGGCGGCATTGCCCGGTAATGGTTGCTTGGGACTCTGTTCTCAATCCGATGCAACCTTCCAAACTTCCGCTTGCTCTGCCGCGCCTGGACCTATCTAGACAGCGGGAGCAGTCGAGATTGCAAGGGGCCCCACGGAGAATGTGGAGAGATGTATCTTCCATCTGTGAAGAGATAGGCAGTAGTATTTCCTTCGTTTGTCAGGCTTCAAAATTCAGACACAGGAAGGCTGTCGTCGTCTGAGGGTCTAGCGTAGCCTGTGACCGTTTAACCCCGCCTGCCTAATCGGGTTGGTGACTACAGTAGCGTGGCTTGTATCCCGTACACTAGGCCGTTGTGACTCTTATTATTCCTGACCATCATGATTTGCTCAACACGAACCCCTCCCAGACATCCAAAAACAAACCCCTTGATCATTGGGAAGCTGAGCTTGCTAGGTAATAAAAACTCATTGCAACATTATATATACTGGCAAGTTGTGGGTACACTGCCACCTAAAACAGAGCGGAATGAGAAATGCCACTGCAAAGCAACATTATATACTATTAGTAATTGAAACACTCGGCCTGGGACGAGATGGTCCTGGCTGGGAAAAAACAAAAACAAAAAGTAACAAGCTGGGCCATACCAGCAGCTCGTATACGTATCATTCTGGGCTGCCGGAAGACAGTTAGAGGATCGCAAAGCACTTCATGCAAATCACCATGGTGCGGTGCATGCAGACGGCCCTGTATGAATAACCATCACCCAAGCGCTGCTCAAAAGACCAGAGTCAGAGCATTCGCTCAGGACTGGGGCATACCCCAGAACTGGCCAGGTTCCCCTCATTCATGAAAGCCAACATCACCAGATGTACCGCTCCCCGAGCTTGGACAGACCGGCAGGATGATTGTCTTGAAAGGCGGAATATAGGCTTGCTGGAAAGGGCGGATGGATTATCCGAGACTGCTAACTATGCTGATATAAAGAACAAGACACCCACATTTGGAAGCCCCGATATTCAACAAAATACCCAGGCACACTCGTCTTACCATTGTAAAAGACAGGATTCTTGGAGCAAGCCGAGAGATAAACAGCAGGGCCCCACTCAAAGGCAGGGTGAAGGATGGCGGATTGCTCATGACTGACATGAAACTAAAGCAACAATAATAAAAGTGGGACAGTGAGCAACTAGCAAGTGTCTGCCATTACAATCACTCTCTATCTACTGTAAGTCTAAGCTGGAGCAGAAACCTGGAGTGGTGAAGAGAGTGCTGGAAACGCTATTCACTACCTTATCGATTCTCTAGAGCAACCTTTGGTCATAAGAAGAGCATTTTGAGCAGGTGTGAGCCTAATCCTGATTGTGGTGAATTAGAATTGAATTTTCTTCACCTCTTCCCACTGTTGCAGTCGCCGACTTATATTCGCGCAACCCCGCTGCTTCCAGGACCAACCTGTACATCGCTGTGGGAGCCCACTCAAAACAACCTTCAGGTAAGTACCTGAGCTCGGCCATCTCCACTACTTTTTTTTTTTTGCGGCAGTCTAGGACCCGAAAAAATTTATTCCCACACAAATCTTCTCTACCTTTTGCCAGGCGAAGCACGACTCTCTGTTTCCTCTCGACACCTTTTCTTTTTCCCTCCCCCTCTACTACCTTTACTTTATTCCGGACACTCCTCTCAAGCCCTGGTGCACGTAACCTAACCACAGTCTTAGAGACGAGTCGGTTATTAGGGCTTTTGTCTTCGGTCATCCGTGGACCCAAAAGTTTGTTCGGCCTTTTTCACCAACAACCACCTGCGAAAGCACCTCGCCCCGGCACTGATTGCACAACAAGCACAACGTCGTCAATCCAGCACGTCGTCGGTGGCATATACCCTCCCTTCTGCACTCGATATCCGGCGTCAGCTTTGGTAACCGTCTCCCCTCCCTCGAGACACATCGCTGCATACCCCGCCGACCGATTTTCACGACGCCGCTAGCGTTGCTTCGACCGAGCCAGGTAATAAAAAATCCGTACTCGCAAACTCTATTCTCCTGACAAGCCGACCGGCCTGTTCATTTGCGCCCTATCTACTTGGAAACTTTGGAGTAGCTGTCACCAGCTCAAGCACTGTTTCAGCACCTGAATTCGTTGATCTTCGGCTTCCATCAAGAGTCTGAAGCTTGCTTCTCCCTTTCCCTCGATCCCATCTAGCGAGTCGACAGAACGAAGGGTCATTTTACTGGCTAATCGCACCTATTTTTCGGTTTGGCCAGTGATCATTGACTAGAGTACGGCAGGATAACAGCTTCCTGTCGCTGCTGTTGCGCAGTCGGGATCATTCCGGCATCTTACTGGACCGAGACAGGACACCCAGATTGTCACCCATCAAAATGTCGTCAGCAACCTTTTCATATGCCCAGGCCGCTCGGGGCCAAGCTCCTGCACAGCCTAGCGCACAAGTGGCGTCGAGCCCCGCGCCGTCAACAATTGACTCCAATGTCAAAGATGATGTATCAACTGGCAACTCGTCGGTAACTGCGCCCTCCGTTACCTCTAATATTGCCTTGGACGCCGATCAGAGCACCCAGCCAGAGTCGGAGAACGGGACAGCCAAGGCGATATCCGAATCTGCGTCGCAGACTACCTCGACATCCACAGCTGTGGCGACAGCTGAGCATGAGGAGAAGAAGGATGAAGAGACGACCACCGTGAATCTACAGCAGCAATCTGATGCGAAAAGTTCGAGGTCAGCTAGCAGAACGTCCAGGAGAAACGACAATGGAGAGACCAGGAAGGGACGCAAGGGCAAGAAGGCGCGGGCGCAGGACAAGGATACCCAGAGCGAGCAGCAAGATGACGCTGCTGACAAGGAGCCCGAGAAGCCTGTTATCCTCACAGAGGCCGCCCCTCCCTCCGTCAATCCTTGGTTGAAACGCGCTGAGGTGCTCCAGTCCAAGGTGAAGACTGCTTCTATAATGGCCGATGTTGCCGAAACCAAAACCTCTGAAGCCGACGAGGTTCAGCCTGTGACAAACGGCGTCAATGGAGACAAGACTGCACACAACAAGCAACCTGAGGCGTCACGAGCGGTTGATCAGGCCCCACGCAGAAATGGACCCCGTGGTGGTCGTGGCAACGATAAAGAAGAGAAGAACTCAGTGGCTTTGCCGTCCGTCGCTGATGCGACTGCCTGGCCGGAACCCAAGGCCACCGCTGCTGCCGTCAAGGAGCAGCAACCCGCTCGGAAGCCAGTTGAGAAGAGTGAGAGTTCAGCAAAGGAGGGACAAGACGAGTCGGCCCCCAAAAAGAAGGACTGGAAAAAACTGGAGATCAACCACTCTGTGGTTTTTGAGACACAGTTGCCCACTCCTCGCAGCTCAAAACCCCGCGGCGGAGCTCGTGGTGGCCGCGAGTCTGGGTCTATGCGGGGCAACATGAATGGTTCCTCAACATCCCCCACTACCTCTGGTCCAGCTGCCGAGAAAGCTGTCCCGACCGGAGGTGCCTCTGGACCTCGTACCGCCGCCGCTCGGCCCCGTGAGGGAAGTCTGCCAGTTCGCTCCGCAGCACAGAATCAGACCACCGCGCCTGACAAACACGGCTCTGTTGATGCAGGTGCTCAAGACCAGCAGAAACCTGCTGCTTCTGCCAACGTTGACCAACCCCGCGAGAAGACTCAGCCTGTAAGTTCACGACGTATCCAGCTGTACTTTGCCAAACCAGGCTGCTAACTCGGTTCTGCAGTCATCAAGAAGATATACCAAGGATATCCGCACCGAGAACGGCCAGCTGAATACTGATGGTGGATCAGCCCCAGTTCGTCCTTTTCCCCAGGAACGGGTCAGCGGCTTCCACCCCAAGGATGGTGCTCAGGGTAGTGTTAATGGACACCATTACCCTGCTCGCGAGAACCGCTCAGAGCGCGGCCGTGGTGGCTATCGGGGTCGTGGCGGCCACAACGGTGTTGGTGCCCATGCCGCCGGGTCGGCAGGCTTCCAAGCCAACGGACACTACCCCACACAGAACGGTTTCCATGGCCACTCACACTCTCGTCAAGGACACTCCGCCCAGAGCCCCCCGCCATTTTCTGTCCAGTTTCCCCAGTACTCTGGCCAGGGTAGGGGTCGAGGCAAGTGGAATGGGCCGAACCAACAGGGACCCCGCAACAACAACAATAACAACAACAACATGAATGCCGGCTATCCTCCCAAATCAGCAAACGCCGTTCATGAATATCAGCCCACAGTCTACGCGCAACCCATCGTGTACGGGTTTGGCCTTGAGCCTGTGATCAAGACCCAAGTAGAGTTCTACTTTTCCGTGGACAACTTGTGCAAAGACTGGTACTTGCGCAAGCATATGGATGGCCAGGGATTTGTGCCTCTCGATGTCATTGCTGGGTTTTCCCGTGTGAAGCAGTTAACTACAGACCGCAGCGTGCTGCGCTTTGCTTGCATGCAGCTTGAGTCAACTGAGTTCATCCTCGGTGAAGACGGCATTGAGAGACTTCGGTCCACACACCCCAAAAGAAATGATTTCATTCTGGCCGAGGAGGAGCGTGACCCTGCTCAAAGACACAATGGCCCGGTGAATTTTACCCTTTTGGCACCTCCAAGGCCGTATAATGACTATGGACTTGCAGCTGGGTCCATGATGGGTTATCCCCAATACCCTGATGGACACATGTACCAGCACGGTTACATCCCTGGAGCTCATACTGAGTTTGCGGTCAATGACGATGGTGCGGTCAACGGTTACCACTATCATCATGATTCGCAGCTTTCTGCCGGTGTTCCTGCATTTGCTCCGCCAGAGGAGCCGGTGTCGTTGGAGAGCATGACCAAGTTGTCTGACTCGCATGTTGAGAACCTCATTGTTGTCTTGGGCGTTAAGAACAACGAAGAGGCTGTCGCTACTGTGCTGGGCTATGCTGCCAACAATGGACAGAGGTAATGTTTTTCTTGCACACTACTATTTTTCAGAACATCAATCACTAACATTTCACGTAGTGCCAGCGGAGATGTTGCCAACGGTAGTACTCAGAAACAGTCCGAGTCTGCCATTGTGTGGATTCAGGATGCTCAACCTGAGAAGCACGAGCGTCAACCATACCACGAAATCCGCAAGGCTGCTCTCGAACGCCGCCAAGGCGCGCAGGCTGGCGAGGTCCCGGAGGAGATGCAGAACCTTTACCACTTCTGGTCACAATTCCTCCTTAGCAATTTCAATGCCAAGGTCTACGAAGAGTTCAGGAACTTGGCTTTTGAGGATGCTTCCAGCTCGGTTCCCGCCACCGCCGGTCTAAAGACCCTCCTCAGCTTCTACGATAAGCTCCTGCTGGATACATCTGTCTCCAAGCCATGGCCGAGCCATCGTGCTATCCCCTCTATCTTGACGGAGCACCTCCACGAGGCGAAAGAGCTTGATCAAAAGACACAGCCTCATGTTGCCATCTAGGCCTGAGTATCAAATGCCTTGAGCAAGATATTTTGGTGGTTCGGTACTTGTCATAATGGTACTGTGGAGGGGGGTCTGTGTTCATGCCTCAGCTCCCCGAAATATTCTGGCAGGTTGCAGCCATCAAAAGTATCAACCGAGTAGTCGATACTGTCGCTGATGAGATGGTTGCTCCAATCCTGCGTCTCTGCGAGAATGACACTTAGTCTTTCAACAGCGTTCTTTCGAGCATCGGCAGATGCTATTCCTATTCTCCGCTTTATTCGTTATGATTTTTTCTTTCTTTTTCGCAACGGGGCTTGGTGGGCAAAAGTGGTTAAAAAGAATCCTTTTACATCGACGTATTCGTCATTCATGGCTTGGTTTGAAGGGGCCCAATTCGAGCATAATCTACTGGCGATGAAGTGTTGACAACGAGGAGAGCTGCATTCTCGTCTACATGATGCCATTGAGACGCGCGCTGAACGGGTTCTATCAGCAATTATACTCCTTGAGCATATTGGGGCACTTGTGCTTCAGTGCTGTGGATGTGCTCCAGGGCAGGCATTACATTTGTCACGTTGGGATCGGTTCTATTTTTGGGGAATTTGGGAAGGGGTTTGGGCGTTAATGAGAAGTTGGTGCAAGAGACGACGGGATGTGAATGGTCTCTTTTTTGACGTTAGTTCTGGGGCAGAGGCCGGGGTTGCAAAAAAAATAATTTTCCTTTTGTGTATGGCGATTTGTCGCAAATCTCGCGTTTCATATCCATGAGCTCGCAGCATGTTTCGGGGCGTTCATTTTTGTTTCGGACCGATCTCGTGTCTTCAGAAGACGCACTGCGGTTATCAGCAGCATGGGGGAAAACACAAGAAAAAAAAGCGAGGACTAGATTGGGCACTTGAGGCGGCGGCTGCTGTGGTAGATGGCAAGACCTCGCTCTCTTTGCCACAGCAGACATTGGTGTCCTCTCTTGCTGTTTAGAGAGTGGGAGGGCCATGCCGGGGCTGTTTCTTCTGTGCATAGGAAAGGGGGCGACAGGAGGGCCCATGGCGCAAGAAGGAGAGAGGACGGAATGGTTCTTGACGAGAAGATGGTTTAGACTTGGCCTCTGATTTCTTTTCGATATTTTTATCCCACTCGGCAACATGGCAGCTCTCTCATTTTCTTCGGGAAGACAAAAGTGTGGTTGCGTATTGTAACAATGTATCAATAGAGAAAGAAAAAAGACAAAAAATAAAAGTGTTGCTTTTGTACATATTGTGTATTTATATATTTGTATTTCTTTTTTTTTGTTCGAGTAGTAGTAGTTCATGAATGTATTTTGAAGTCTTCCAGGCCATCTTGACAAGAGGTTGAGATGGGAGAAAAGTGGGGCAAGCTACTGTGCGTTAACGTTAACATTAAGCTGTCTTTCTGTCACGCGCACATCAACAATCTTGCCCTCACAAGTCCAGAAAGCTTCAAAGTCACATAATTCATTTATCAAACATTTTGAACTTGGCAGCCTTAATTTTCACTCCGGCCTTTGGTAAGTCCGCTCGTTGCAAATGTGAAAGTGCGAATGCTAACATTGGCTCACAAACTCTCAGCGCATCACGCTGTTTCATCGGGGATCACATGCCAATTGCTTCAACATACCGAGTACGGGCCGCAACCATCACAATAGGCGCAATATAATCACCACCACCACTTGGATATTCCCACTGTTTTCTTCAAGTCCCGTCAGAGTGGCTATACTCTATTCAAGAGCTTGAACCTCCCTTTTTTTTTGTTGTATTCGGGACGAGGCCAATCTAGCTGGGGTGACGAACGTTAGAGAGTCTGTAAACCATCTCGTATAACGCCCACGAGCAAAGACACAGCGGAAGGGGGGCAATGGCTAGCTCAAACCATCACTCTTCCTACAACCGGAGCGCGAGCCAGTCTCAAACGCCAATATCACCGGGCATCAATGGCGATGAGGGGGATAAACCGCGCTTGACGAAGGAGCAGAAGAAGAGTAATCATATCCAGTCTGGTACGTTTCACCTCTCCTCTCTCTTAACCGTTGGGTTATAGTTTTATTGACAAAACATGAAAAAAGAACAAAAACGCCGGCATGCCATCCGCGAAGCGTATGACAATCTGTGTACTCAAGTCCCCGGGTTGGAAGGGCAGGCGAGATCGGAAGGGGTGGTGCTGAACGGGATAGTGGATTACGTGAGGAAGCTGATGCTGGAGAGACAGAAAATGATAGCGGAGTGCGAGGCCAAGGGGATGGAGGTTCCGCCGGGGGTGAGGGAGGGGTTGGCAAACATGCCGGTGGGGTTTTTGGACGGGCCTGCGCCAGGGGAGGGGGGGGAGGATGGGAATGGGGAGGGGGGGAGTAGTGTTAGTCCGGGGAGGAAGGGGAGTGCCGGGAGGGGGGAGTGATAGGGAGTAATGGTGGTAGAGCGTGGGGTTTAGAAGGGGACCCATAAAGGGGAGTTATTGCGTGGTTGGAAAGGTTTGGTTCATATATATCTGGGACGGCTTGATTGTGCTTGATGAGCCTGGGGCGTTGGAGGGGAGATATCTTATGTGTTGGCTTCGTGTTAATTAAGGGAGTTCTCGAGAGACTCTGCGTGTGCTGAAATACCTTGGGTAGGGTTTCGTTCCAACAGCATTGACAACAATTTACCGTATAAACTGGCCTTGAAGTCCAATCTACAGCACAACAAACCCTCCGGGAAATTTGCCAAGAACCATCCACTCTCAATGGTCGACCCTGTTCCTCTTAACCGTACAGAGAATCAGGGCGACTGTCACCTTGGCTTCACCGTCCGCAATGACATCATAAGACCCCTCCAAGCTCAACGTCAACTCGACCAGGGTCAAGAAAGTTGAGTTGGCATGATTACAGCCCATCTGTGCCTGACAGCTTTTGTCTAGTGTAGTGGGAAAAACTGAACCTATTGAAGAGAAGAACATGCAGCACCACAGTAGAAACAGTGCAAGCCCATATGATACGACAATTATTACAAGATATAGCCACTTGTGACCTGCTGCTCACGAGGTGAGTATTGGTCACTGCGCCACATGGGCACTGCGTCATTTCTTCAGAACTGTGGCAGGGAACGGCAATTCCTTGGATCACTACGAACTGGTTTGAGCTTGGTTTACGCCCGACACGAGCGGAGATAGCGGAGTCGCGGGCATCTCCCTTGCAAGTTACGTGACGTGAGCGAGTGTCGCTGTTCGCGCTTCGGGGTCCTCAGGAAGAGATAGTCTTTCAGAGTCTGGTCATGAAGCAACCCATTTTTGGGCGTATCAAACATTCCAAAGAAGGAGGAAGCAAAACAAACAAATGAAAAGAGAGGAGAGGGGAAACGCCGTATAACATCTGGGAGGACAATTTTAAGTCTTTATAGCCACAGTTAGAAAGGAATATGCCTAGGAGGCAGTGAGTGGTCTGTGCTCCAGGCTTAGTGTAACGGATCAGTGCACCAACAAAGATTCCGAATTTGGATCCCGTGCTTCAACTGAGGTCAACTTCAGGCGTTCATCTGATGTTTGCGAAACCAGGATGTGACTTGTTTTTCTGTACGAGTGATGGTAACCACAGTGATACGGCATCGAAAGCTACAGCGACGGTACAGAATATGGGTGAGGGCGAGGCGCTCTCATCTATTCGTGGTACTCTGAAGCCAACGGGCCAATCCACGAGGCCCCCGAACGTCTCAGTTTCAAGAGAACAGTGACCGGCAGTAGCGCTCGCCCGGCCAATACGACAACGCCGCCCACCATGGAGCCTTGCCTTGGTTCCGCTGCTGGCCCAACACTCAGTAACAGGAGATCAGCGGCCTGGCCGATGCCCATCAGGCCTCCAACCCTTCGACGATCTTCTTTTCCGTCACCTGTCACCGCCTTGCCTTAGTTTCTTCCAGAGAGCCTCACCAAGACGGGGTGGCAGCTTCCAAGTGCCTTTCCCATCTTCAGCTTCCTCACCGCGCCAAATTCAAGACTCAAGAGACACCAGCAACGATCAGGGGTCGCTTGCAAATTACCGCTTATTTGAGAGCTGCAGCTGCATCTGCATGACTGATTCCTCCCACCAGCACCGCCGCTGATAGAACCCCTCGAACCCCTCTCGAGAAAGTAGCCCCGCTCTCTTCGCAATCCTTCTACAACAAACCCCCCAGCCACTCCGACTCTTACGACAATTACCTCTCAGCACCCAAACTTTTGCTTCTATCCACTCCAGCAAGGGGAAACCACTCAACTGATGGCCAGCTACAACGATCCCTACGACATCCCCACGAGGGAGCGCACAACCCGGCGTTACTACCGGGAAGAGCGCCGCGATGACCCTCGGGCTTACGACACCCGCGACAGCTATCTCAATGTGCAGTCTTCGCGCGATCTAGTGCCACGGGCTCGCGAGGACAGCGATCTCTCTGTGGAAGAGATCCGTCGTGATTTCCCACCCCCGGGCTACTCGACCCGTGATTTGCGCCGCGCGAGATCTGCTGAGCCTGGACAGTACGACGAATATGACGACCGCCGGTCTCACTACAGCCGTATCGACAGGGGCTATGATGACCGTAGCGCTTATGGCCATGAGCATGACCGCCGGTCTCTCAAGAGAACAGACAGCTACTACGAGGAACAGCACAAGAAGAAGGTCCGCATGTTGTCTAAGCAGGAGCAAATCATCGCCGCCATCACGGGAGCAGCCATTGCCATCGGTGGTAAAGAGCTGTATGATCGCCGCGAGGCCAACCAGTCCGGCACTTCCGAAGTACAGCGCAATATTTTAGCTTCGGCCGCCCTTGGAGCTGCCGGCGCTCTTGCGGGATACCAAGGAACTGAGTTCTACAACAAGAAGAAGGAGAAGGAGGAAAAGAAGGTCTTGGCTCACCGAGGTTATTATTCAGATGATGACGGAGAAAGTGCCAAAGAAAAGAAGGGCCACAAAAACTTCCTCGAGAGTGCGCTCGCTGCTGCGGGCTTGGGCGGCGCCGTCAAGGCTTTGACTGGAAAGGACAAGGACAAAGACGACAGGTCTGACACTAGGAGCCGTCGCGGTACCAGCCGCTCAAGGTCGAGGTCGAGGTCTAGATCCAGATCTACCTCTCGCTCTCGGGGTGAGAAGGGCAAAGGTGAAGGCGCCAACAAGATTCAAAAGGCGGCTATGGCCTCACTCATTGCCGGTGCCACCGAAGCTTTCCGCATTTCCAAGCAGCCCGGTTCATGGAAGGGTGAGAAGGCCAAGCGCGTCTTTACTGCTGCCGCCGGTGCTGCCACGCTCGATGCCGCTCAGGACTCCGATAAGGCTGGCAGCAAGCTTGGATTGGCTGAGGCCGTCATGGGTGGTTTGCTTGGTAACCGTGTCATCAACGGTTCCAAGAAGAACATCGAGATGGACGAGAAGACTGGTCGATCGCGATCCAGATCTCGTCGGCCTTCCAAGAGCGGCGAGAGCCAGAGTGGAGGTGGTGTGAGCGGTCTTGCTGCTCTTGCCACAGCCGGCTTGGGCGCCATTGCTGGCAAGAAGATCATGGACAGCCACGAGCGGTCCAAGTCCCGTGGACGGAGCGCCGACTCTTACGACAGCCGCGATGGTGATCGTCGCCGCAGCAGAAGCCGCAGTGTCGTGGACTCGGCCCGCCGAAAGATGGCCAAGATCGGCCTTGGCAATGGTCCTGATGACGATGACAGGGATCGTCGCAGAGACCGCAGCCAAAGCCGCGACCGTGGAAACCGGGACGATTACGACGATCGTTCACGTCGCCACAGAGATGACGAGAGAGACTACGACAGACGGCACCGCGGTTCAGACTATGACGATACCCGCTCCCACCGAAGCGGTGGAGGGCGTGATCGTTCAAGGCGTCGGGGACACTCCGTGTCAGACGACGATTTAGGTGATTCAGAGGATGATGAGAGACGCGGAAAGAAGATGAGAGGTAAGCAAATTCTCACCACAGGCCTGGCTGCTGTGGCGACCATCCACGCAGCCCACAGTGTCTATTCGAGCATGGAAAAGCGAAACCTGCGGCACAAGGCGGTCAAGGAAGGAAGGTTGAGTGAAGAGCAAGCCAAGAAGATGAAGAAGAAGGCCCTGCTGCAAGATGCGGCAGCGGTGGGCATCGCTGCTCTCGGTGTGAAAGGCGCCCTTCACGAGATCAAGGAAGCCCGCGAGCTGAAACACGAGATGCATGAGTGGAAGGAGGAGAGGGCAGAGAGACGAAAGCGTCGGCTTGAGAAACAACTGGAGACGGTCCACGGCGACATTAACAGTGGTAGTGGTGGCAGCAATAGGGGTGGCGGCCAAGACTGGCAGGTTGGCAGACACAGGGCAGATAACTGGGCTTCCTCGAACCCTCCACGGACAGACCGGCATTATGGCGATGGACCTCAGTATTCTGATGGAAACCCGTACGCCGCTCTGCCTCCACCTCCATATGATAGGAGGTGAGCATGGTCATCTTTCATCATCACCTCTGGGAGGTCACTTGTCCCAGGACTCTGGCATCTGTCCCATCATACCCGTCGTGCCTCACGGCCAGCCAGCCAGCCCATAATTTTGGGAACGCATACACACCCACGGGCCCTTTTTTGCACACCATAATACACCCAGCCTCTTCTGATTAAAGCACACTTCTTAATATCTTATTTCCGTCAACGAATCCGTGCCACGCAATTACACGCACAAAAAACTCCCCAGCCCAACATCAGCCCAGGCCGCCACCGCTATCACCCTCGACGCCGCCACCGCCGCACAAAGCTTACGGGTCGTCATCTTAACCACCTCTCGCACTCGCTCCCCTTCTCTTTCTGTCTTACCTCACCAGAAGCAGGGTCAGTGCTCTCGGATACTAGATCTTGAGAAGCTCTTGCTATGCATTCATTGCGCTTGGGTTTAATATTGACGAACTGCTCTTCACAAACATTTTGGTCTTTTTTTTGGTTTTATTTCTGTTGTCGAGCCACAAAAGCACAAGAATGCGAAAGAACATATCCTGATTAATCTTTTTCTCTGTGACAGATCGCCGCCGTTAAACAGCATATACGGCCAACCTCAACCCAGCCCAACCCAACCACCATCACCAAACTCCTCCGGCTTTTTTTCTTGCTTGACCCGCTCTCATCCTGGTCGAACAACGGGATATGGTAGTGGGGGGTCGGGCTCACTCGTGGAGGAACTTCGTGTGCTGCTGTGGTGTTGTTATACAACATGCAGCTTGCATATCCGGTAGTCAACTCAGTTCGGATTTACCCGGGTGTAGGGCAGGGAGGGAATGGGCGTCGCGAATGGGCGTCTTTCGACTGCTTCATCTTCTCTTTTTATCTCTTTAAAAACGCCTCATGATCTAGACGGACTTACTGGATAGGAATAGGGAGGGGTTTTTGGAACAAACTGGAGGATTTGATTGATACCTTGGTATGTATGTTTGGATCCAGCTGGCCTTCTTCTCTTTTGTTCCCTTGGTTGGAGGACGGATTCGAATGTTAGGTGGCGATAAAGGAGATATGAACGAGATGACGAGATGAGTTGACGATGAATTGTGGTATTCAGGGGGAAGGCGGTTATATACGTATATGGGGTGGCCGTGGTGGAATATTTTGTGTGTGCACTTTTTCACGTTTGGATTTATGATGTCTTGTCCTTGTTTTTTTTCTTCGGTAGTTTGAGTTTGCGTTCATGTTTATGATGATTATGAAATGTTAAAAAAATGGTCGGGTGAAAGAATGCTTTTCAGGTCTTTTTATGCTCATAGTGGTGATTGTATGCATGTAGGCTTGATATCCTTTAGCACACTACCCCTTTTCCCCTTTACCACATTGCCGCATCACCACTTTACCTTTCTCATATATATCTGTGTTGGGTATCTATTCTACCATTAGATCTACATCATTTTTAAAAACCCCTTCCAGCCCTCTTCCTCACTGGCTTCACCACCGACCCTGACGTAACCGTCTTCTTATCCTTCTTTCCGCCTGCCGGACCTGCCTTTTTCACCAGCTTCAGCTCCTCCTCCGCCTGCACCTCCTCCTCATGCCTCTTCTTATCCGCCGCCATCTGCGCCTCAATTTCCATCTTTTTATTAAACTCCGTCTCCGTAATCCTCTTTTCCCGTGCGGAATACCCCTTTTCCTTCACCGAGTAAAAAACCCCGCCCAACTCCGCCAGCCAGTGAGGGTCTACCGATGTCACGGTTGACATGTACTCCTTCGAAGTAAGGATCAACTCGTGGTAAATGACATAGTCTGGCAAGAAACCGAGGCCGTAGAGGGCACTGGTTGGGTGCAGCTGCACCGTGACGGACGTCCGCAGGTTGATGTACTCCCCTATCCCCTTCACTTTGGCCGCTTGGTGGTAGTACCCTGAACAAATACACTTGCGGATCACGTCCCAGTCCGTCCCGCAGCTCACCATCTCCATTTGCTGCATCTTCATGATGTCTAACAGCTGGTCTCGTACCTCCTTGGCGCGGCGGAGGGACTTGGAGTGGAGAAAGTGCTGGATGCACCACCTGTCGCTGTAGCCGTTGGCTTTCCACTGGGTGTATACATGTAGATACGTCAAATGGTCTGATTCAGGCACAAAGAACTTTTCGCGAGCGGCGTCGGATTCCTCCTGGCGCTCTCTGGGTCGGAAGAAGACGTTGGGGACGGAAAGCATCGAGACGATAGTCACCATCTCCTCACTGCAGCCGTATTGCTTGGACATGATGAGGAGTTTGGCGAGGGAGGGGTCCATGGGGAATGCGTTCATCTTCCGTCCTAGGTCGGTCAGCTCGCCAAGGTTGTCCAAGGCTCCAAGAGCCCACAGGTCGAACAAGGATGTGGTGATGGTGTCTTGGGGTGGGGGGTCCATGAAGTCGAAATCGAGAAGGTCTTTAACACCGAGTGATTTGAGAAGCAGGACCGTGTTGCTCAGGTTTGTTCTTTGAATCTCTGGGATTGTGGAAATGTACATCTCATCTTTGAAGGCTTTTTCGGTAAAGAGACGGTAGGCCTGTCCAGGTCCGGTTCGCCCAGCGCGACCGGAACGTTGTGAAGCGTTTGCTTGTGAGATTGGTGTGATTTGTAGGGTGTCCATACCCATTCGTGGATTGTAGACTTTGAGTTTGGAATAACCAGCATCAACCACATACATGATACCGTCGACCGTCAAACTAGTCTCAGCAATGTTGGTCGCCACGATACATTTTCGAACACCCGGAGCTGCTCGGTCGAAAATTTTAGCCTGTAAATCTGCTGGCATTTGACTGTAGATGGGCAGAATGCTAAGCTTCGGTGGGTCGTTGAGGGCATCCAGTCGTTCTCTCACAAGTTCACAGGTCACCTCAATATCCTCCTGGCCCGTCATGAACACCAAAATATCACCCGCTGGTTTTCCCACGTGGATCGCCAGCACTTGTTGAACGGCGGCATCCACATAGTCTTCAACAGGTGATCGATGAAACATGACGTCGACGGGGAAGGTTCGACCGGGGATTGTGAACTCGGGAGCTCCGCCGTAAAAGTCCGAGAAGCGTTTCGAGTTCATAGTGGCCGAAGTGACGATCAACTTCAGGTCGCGGCGTCTCTGAAGAATCTTCTTAAACAGGCCCATCAAGACATCCGTGTTTAGGGCTCTTTCGTGAGCCTCGTCCATGATGACACACGAATATCGGTCAAGGTCAGGCTCATTGAGAGATTCTCTGAGCAGCACACCATCCGTCATGTACTTGATAACAGTCTCTTTGCTGGTACAGTCCTCGAAACGGATCGCATACCCCACAGTACTTCCCAGCTTCACCTCCATCTCTTCGGCCACACGTTTGGCAACACTCATTGCTGCTACTCTTCGAGGTTGTGTGCACCCAATCATACCAACCTTGCCGTAACCATCTTCGTACAAAAACTGGGCTAGCTGTGTCGTTTTTCCAGAACCAGTTTCTCCGACCACAATGACCACTTGGTTATCCCGAATAACACGTAATAAATCCTCGCGAACGGCAAAAGCTGGAAGGAACTCTCGTTGCTCCTTTAACGATTTGCTTTGACTGAAGTTGCTTGCGCCCTCCGACTGCTTCATATGTTCGATGAATTTGTTCGAATTTTGTGCCTTGCCGGATTCTTCACTAGCAATAGGAAGAGCGCTGTCGGTGTCCTCTTCCTTTACCCCCATCAAATTACCCAGCGCTGTGCCTGCCACATTTGTTGCTTCCTGGGCCTGTTTTGCGCGTTCTCTCTGCGTTCGCCTTTCCCTGACAACACGGCTACCTTTCCTGCTGAAAACGGCCATGTCACTCTGCGCATCCCGAACCGCAGGGATGGGTTCCAGTTGTTTCGTGAAAACAGTCCGCCCATCTAAAAACGGTGGCCGCAGATCGTGTACAAGAAGATGAATGCGCGTCCCTTCTTGGTCGTCCTCGAAATCACGTCCCATATCTCTTCGCTGTGCCACACCAGATGTAAGCATTCTGTTGGTCTCCCATGCATCAACATCCTTTTGTTTCTGTAGCTGCCTCGCATTCATCCCCCCGCGGGAAAAGTTGGCGACTTTTTTCTCTATCATGGCGGCTTCCCTTTCCTGCGCTGCCCAGCCTGTATCATCACCGAATGGGTTATGGGAATCGTCGCCAAAGGTGTGGCCGCCCAAGTCATCATCGCCGCCATACCAGTCACGGTCGAGAGCATTGATGGCATCTTGGTCATCGACTCCCTCTTCTGGGCCATCAAACTCGCGCTGCTTTGGTGTCGATGCGCCAGCTAGCCTTGACCCGGCGCGCGGTGTTGAGCTTCTCGAGTTGAACCAGTTTTGGGGGCGTGATGGGATGTCGCTGAATCGACCATCGTTACGCAATAGGTTGAAGTCCAGCTTCCTTCGCTTATTCGAGTGGTCGTCTTCGTAGTCGTGGCCCATATCTACTGTTATTAACGTAATGTATGCTGACTTGGATGCTATTTTGTTGACTGAGTTCAAGCTTTCACTGCCAGGTTGACGTGCAACGAATTGTGGAGCTCTCTAAGAGCCCCTGTCCTACCTTCCTGCAGCATAAAATATGCGATAAGATAAGCCCGCTGTCGGTCCCACTAAAAAGTTGAACAGAGGAAATCCAACTCTTCCCAAGTTGTTAAATTGCAGCTTTCACCATGGCGTCTATGATCACTACCACCGCCTGGGTACCGCGGGGCTTTGCGGCGCCCTTTCCCAACAAATACCAATTTGACGAGGAGGAATTTGAGCGTATTGCTGCTCTCGCCAAGTTGCAGCTTGATGATGCTGAGGAGGATCTGGCCGAGGCTCAAGAGGCTGAGAAGAAGGGGTCAGAAAAGTCTGACAAAAAGAAGGCCGAAAGGGCTGCCAAGGATGACGATGCTTCGGAGTATGTGCCCCTCGGATGTGTGGGCTGTGCGCTTTCTAATATCACGAATTAGCATCGAGATCGACGATGATCTGAAAGAATACGACCTCGAGCACTATGACGATACGGATGAAGAGGCGGGCAAGGGCCAGTCGATGGGTATGTTTGGAAATGTCAAGTCGCTCGCCTATTACGAATCAAACAAGGACGACCCATACATCACACTGCAGGAAGGCGCCAATGAGGACGATGAAGAGCGCGAGGATTTGCAGATTCTAGCCAGCGACAACCTTCTACTAGCCGCCAAGATCGAGGACGAGCTTGCCCACCTTGAAGTCTATGTTTACGAGGATGCCGCCGACAACCTCTACGTACACCACGACATCATGCTTCCCGCGATTCCATTGTGCGTTGAGTGGCTGGATTGCCCAGTAAGCAAACCCGGTGTTGATAAGGACTCGGCCGCCAACTTTGTCGCCATTGGAACGTTCGATCCCGATATCGAGATCTGGGACTTGGATACCATTGACTGCATGTACCCGAATGCTATTCTAGGACAAGGCGGCAATGCCGAGGAGGAAAAGAAAAAGAGAAAGAAGAAGAAGTCAAAGAAAGCCAACGATGAATACCACGTCGATGCCGTATTGGCACTTGCCGCGAACAGGAAACACCGCAACCTGCTTGCTTCAGGTTCAGCAGACAAGACGATCAAGCTCTGGGATCTTCACACGACCAAGTGTGCCAAGTCGTACAGCTATCATACCGACAAAGTCTGTTCGCTGGCCTGGCACGGCGTCGAGTCTACGGTGCTACTGAGCGGCAGTTACGACCGCACAGCTGCTATTGCCGACATGCGCGCGCCTGGGGAGCAGCCTATGAGAGTCGGCGTGGAAAGCGACATTGAGACTGTAAGGTGGGACCCCCATGACCCCAACTTCTTCTATGTGTCGACCGAGAATGGTATTGTCCACTACTTCGACGCCCGCAAGGCCACCAAGGATCCTTTAGCCAGTAGCTCCGTTTGGAAGCTTCAGGCTCATGACGAGTCTGTTTCATCCTTTGATCTGAACCCAGTCATTCCAGGGTTCATGGTTACTGGTTCTACCGACAAGACCGTCAAGCTTTGGGACATCACCGCTGCTGGCCCATCTCTGGTTGTCTCTCGCGACTTTGATGTCGGCAAGGTCTTCTCGACAGCTTTCGCCCCTGACCGCGAGGTGGCTTTCAGAGTTTCCATTGCCGGCAGCAATGGCAACGTGTCTGTGTGGGACACCAGCACCAATGCCGGTGTCCGCAAGGCTTTTGCACAGAAGGTGCCAAATCTCCCCACACGGGAGGATGGGGCTGAGGATAGGCTTGTTGCGATTAACAATGACGAGGAGAGCAGCAGTGATGAGGGCGAGGATGATGACGAGGATGACGATTCGGAGGAGGATTCGGATGATCAGGATGGAGACTCTATGGATGAGGATTAAATTAGCCGGAGGAGGCAGACAGATACCCAGCTTGTTATGCTATGATAAATTTCGAGCCAATTTATGACCGTATTTATGATCTGCCAATCAATAAGCGCCCATAACCCAAACTATTGTATGAAATCCGAGGACTACGTATAAGGATGACGACAGCGGCTTTGCATGAGATGAGGTCGGGGACATCATGCTAACTCAGTGAATGTAGATAGGTGCTAAGAACGCAAGTAAGAAAACACATCTGGATATGTATGTCCCTTTATGAAGCTGGCCGTTCGCTCGCAGTATGTTGTCTTGAAAGATGCAAGCCACATCTATCTCTCTCAACAAGACGGACACGGAGCGATACATGTTAGGTGAGCGGAGCATGTTTATGCGGCGGCTCGGCGATCATTGATCCTCACCGGGGGGCCAGCAAATCTTACTATCGCCCGGCATTGACAAGTGAGCCTTGAGGTCCGATCATCTCGTTCGTAGCTTTCCTGGGTACAAAATTGGTTCAGGGACGTTTGAGGCTCAGAACCCATGGGTGTTTTACTAGACGGTTTCACATCACGAGGGGCTATCCCAGGCTGGTGGTAAGATGTTTGTTGCTTATACTTTACAAACAGCCCAACAAAATACTGCCAAACTTTCGGCGCCGCCAACGATGGGGTTTGTACAAACAGCAGGCACCTAAGCCTTTGTCCAACATCGGCATAAACTCTCCACTGGATACGCCGGCTCCTCCATCTAACACTAATAGCTCCGGTTCCTGAGAGCGGCTGGTGAGCTCCGAGTCTTCCAGAACAGAACAGCTGTTGAGTTGATGAAGCTCCGGGCAGCAAGTCCACATTGAGGAAATCCAAAAATCGCACGCGCTTTAAGCGGATCCTCAGAAGCGCTTGGTCCCCGTCGGCTTTTTGTCGACGATCTGGGGGTGGGCTGATGAACCTGACAGGAGAATCTGACAGGTTGGCTGCAACACTACCTCTGGTGATTGATAGAAGAAAAGGAAACCATCAGCCGCGCGGTCGGGCGTGCATCTCACACAGCAGCAGATGAAAAGGTTAAAGTCACCTGTGCTCAGGGAGTTTCATCGAGAATGGGGGGAGTAGAGAATAATGGACCAATCAGGTGCCATATATCAACACCTTAGCTTCGTTTCAACTGCAGGAACGGAGTTGATCTTCAGGGTTCGAGTGGAGGGAACACCAGTGCCATGCCCCTGGCGCAAAAGAAACGTTCAGGGGGTGAAGTTCTTTGCACAAGAAAAACCCACGGATGGTGATGCTCCTTTTGGGCCAATCAGAGCACGAATATGGGTTGCGGGATGCGCGAAACTCCCCGAGCATATCACGCATCCCTCTGTTTCTTTTTGCTCCCTCAGGCTGGCCTCAGAAACAATATGCCATTGCTTTTTTTTTTTTCCATGTTGGAGGTATTGCACCGAAAAGGAAATAACCTTGATATGTAGCACCAGAGTGTGCTATTTTGGAACGACGTGGATGGGCGGCCTGCAAGGACAACTGTCAAACACGCATCTCTGGATTGATTGATGGATGAAAGTGGGAGGGAAGAATACAGCATGCAGGAACAAAGCGACCCCGCGCAGAGCAAACTGAGATGACCCTTGTGTGGACCCTTCATCGCCCAATCAAAGCGGGCCGCACTGCCAGCGTCAAAGTGGCTTGCAGCAGCGCCAACCAGAACTGGCAACTGGCGCTTTGTCACTTCGACTGGTCTCAACGGTCTCAATATCCCTCGTCCCGCTCAACATTCAGCATACGCATGAATGCTCGCTGAAAGTTTACCCAGCAGCGGGCAACACTTCATATGTTGATGGGGGTATGCCGTCTTCTTTCGCCACGGTCCGGAGCATCGAGCGAGCACAGAAAGGGATGCAGACTTCGGTCACTGCGAGTTCAATCGGACCAATGACAGCATATGGCAGCCCTCCAAGCAGGGATCAGGTTTTAACCTTGGGCAGCGGGCTTGGTGTGGTCTCCCTTTGCTGGGAAACGGCGCGACCAGCAGGTCAGCAGAAGCAGAAGAGACGCAGGACGACCATGGCATCCTGAATTTAGGACGGCCGGTGATTTGCTGGGTGGCCCGGTCGAGAGGGCGAGAAGGCTTTTTCCACTAAAGAAGTGCCAACTGCCACTCTGGCCAGGGGGGAAAGAGCGCATTGGTATCACTACGCAAAGGGTGACATAATTTCCTGTGTGATCCATCGTACCGGTACTTTGTGATCTGCATTGGACAGCAAAAAAGCATTGCGCTACTCCCCCGTGCCCGTTTCCCCATGGGTTTGGCTCTCACCTTTGATGTGTGCTCGTGGCTCGTCCTTTATTGTTGTGCCTCCCCCCTCCAGGCTCACACCCTGCCTTTCCACTTCCAGTCATTCTGTAGACACTTTGCGTCCCATCACTCCTTGACGGACCAAATTTTGGCATCCTCAGAGATCCTCATCGCAGGCACGCTTGGATACTCGAGGCCACTTACACACACTCCTTTCTTTTTCTTTTTCTTTTTTTTTTTGCAAAACATTTTTTGCAGAACATTCATCGCCCACTCGCGCCGGTACATCGCCACCAACATTTCACTTCAGTTCTACACGCTCCCTCGACGACATCGCACAAAGACCAGTCTGTCGTCACTTACCCACATCACACGTGGACAACAAGCACACTGCTTTGGCTTGTCTTTGTTGGAACCGATCGAGGAGCCACGTTCCTTCTCAACACATTCTATTCATACACGGCCCAGATCGCCGATTCACCATTGTGCTGGATATAACTTCAACGTCTTTGTCGGAATAGATCACCGTATCTTGGAACCACAGCAAACGTAGCTGGGATCTCAGGTGTTTTGATCTCTACTTTGACCGAAACGCCCATCTCGCCGTGTATCGTCACCCAGATTCACTTTGGTTGCTTTGATAGGGCCACGGAGCCGAGCGTTGTAACCCTGGGATAGAAGTTTGCAGGGGAAAACGGGCACAAGCTCTTCCCGGCGCAACGTCACACGCAAAACCGAATCACAGGACCGCCTGAGCAGCTGGATCGTTTGAGACCTCGTTCTCAAAAACCACGCAAAAGTGTTTCTGCATCGTTTGGGCAAGAGTGCTGTTAAGTTTTTGAAGCGGGCGTCTCTTCTCACCTTTCCATCGCTCAGCTTTACGACGTCACGGAAAGCCAGATTTTGGTCAACGACTTTCTGCCACGAGCTTAACCCCCCAGCAGAAGGTCAATTTGATTCCGACCGTGTTTCTGTGTCTTCGTCATTACATACTATTTTCAGCAAGTTGTCTGATTGTTTTGAGTGCGTTTCTCTGGCTAGTTGGAGCTGAGCTAAAGCTGGAAAGTGTCTAACATTGATATAGATCATTATCCAGCTGAATATCTAGCACTCTCACACAGCCGGCAAGATGTCTATCGCCAGGGCCTTCACGACCCGGCGGGTCAAGCAAAGTCTTCATACTTCCGACCTCAACAGTTCGCCACAACAGAGAAGTCCAAAGGCGTCAGTGGGATCTATTCGACACAAAATCTCCAGCCCTGTCGAACTAATTCACACCACCAACATGCTCTCATATAACGCACCAGATCTCTACCCTCAGTCGGCCTCATCAACAGGTTCCCACAGGTCTGATGATGATATGTCCGACAGCGCCCTCACCAACGGCACCACCCCACCTACCAGCCCCGATGTCGAATCATCTCCAAAAAGGACCATGCAAAAGAGGGTCATGTCACCAGAACCGAATCATCTGTCTGCTTACTTTACGGCCCCAGGTCAAGCAATCGAGAAGCCGGCCCTTCAAAAGGCAGCGCCCATCATCCCACAACGGGCACCCTCTCACTCCAAGAAGTCGCCAGCTGAGGTTGCCCGGCAAAGATCGGCCTCCGGGGTATCGCAACGTTCTCAAACCTCAACGAATGCCAGCTACACATTCTCCCGGTCATCATCCACCAGCACCGCCACCACTGCTACTTCCCAAAGCTCTCTCCCCATATACATGCAGCAACATAGGTCAAAGGGTTCCTCCGGTGCCGCTGCCGCTGCGGCGGCTGACTTTGTGCGAATGGCCGCACCACCCCTCACACACCGGTATTACCCCCCACAACAACAACAACAACAACAACAACAACAACAACAACAACAACAACAACAACAACAACAACAACAACACAAAAAGGAAATTTCCGTATCTCAGCACCCGTTCGGCCAGGAGCTCGCCCAGGTGTCGGAGATTGCGGAGGAGTATGGTATCAAGGAGCAGATGAAGGCGGTAGACGCGGAAGAGAAGGAGATGATTGCCAAGGGACTCTTGAAGTTCAACGCGAATGACTACCTGGAGGAGATTCAAGGGTTGTTTGCAAACTTCTTTGCTGATGAGTCTGATGCAGCGGCGGTGCCGGCAAGTATGGCTGTTGCTGCTGCTACTTGGATTTAAACTGGCATTGCCTCATTTTGTTTTGGGAACTTCTCTTCTGTACATATTGTTTACCTTTTGTCTATCTTCTTCTTTGGCCGTCTCTACGGAGATGGCCGTGCCTATATTCTAGGAATTAGGGACTGGGAATATTCTGGGTGGGTGTAGTTGATGGGAAAATGAGGTATTGGAAAAGACGTGTTATTTGGTATTGACCAAACCTGAAAGGGGCTGTCTGAAGAAGGGCAGTGAATGTACATATGGGCTTTTTTGGGGGAAGACGTTGATATCTGGAAAGACACATCATCATCACACACACACACGCGAGGGGGGAAGAGGACTATATCTTTATTCTTTTAAAAAGATGTAGTTAGGTTGGTTTGGATTGGTTTGGATGGTTTTTGGCTGCTAGAAGATCTTTTTTTGAGATTCCCACATTTTTTACCTTCATTTTTATTATTGGGCAAGAGACAGCAGAATTGGATGTGTTCAACTCTGATAAAACGTTTTTGTTCATTCAGGTGGAATTCCATAAAGTGTTTGCTTACTTGTGACTTGCTTGTCTGAGTAGAGCTGAGGTGAGGGTCAGGCGATCGTCAGCCTTGCGGCCGGGCCGGGGAGGATGATGACCCGACCCCATATACAACCAGCGCAATATTCAGGTGAGGGAGAAGAGTGAACGAACGGGCCTCAGCGATCGGTCAGGCAATTAGGTTGACCGACGGGATATTAAAATAGAATGCTGTATCCGTCGGGTCGGGTATGCACACATAATTCTGCGAGATGGCTGCAGCTGGCTGGCTCGCTGGTGATGCGGCTAGATAGTTGTACAACTGACCCCGGTCTATCACGAGAATTTACATGCAATGTTGGGAGGAGTTTCTTCCGCCGTGGTCTGCGTACACAACCGAATGTGTACCTATCTGCTAAGGGCACGGGGGAATGTCGGTATCCGATCCGGTCGGAGCCGATCAGCTACGCCCATATTTGTGATATCGCCGTTGATGGACTTACACAGCAGGTATAGTTTTGCTGGAGGGCGGCTGACTTGCAGGCGGCTGAAACTCGGATTATACGACATGTACTTACCTACTCCGAGATCTCAGAGCTGTGAGAGACGGGCGTTATGGTCATGCACTGGATGGTTTTCATGCCGTTGCGTATCCCGATCCGGAAGCATCGGATCATGAGTATGTGTAACTGTGATGATATCTCGTCACGGAACCTTATTACCTCGAGTTCTTGACAATCGTTTCAAGAATGCGGGACAACAAGCTCGGCTTACCTTTGTCTCTCTTTTGTGAAGCTATCTTCAAATTCACCCCTTGAAAGCCACCCGGTTGTTCAGACGACACCGAGGAAGAGGAACCCGATTTGTCGTGGGCATAAGTATTCCACTGGATACGAACAGCCCACCGTTCCAGCCTACATGCACATTAACCCCGGAGGAGAACCCGTGAATAGAGGAAAATTTGGCCAAACAGTCTGATCATGTCGATCACCCGTCACCCGTGCCGCCTCCCGGTCCCCGGTTCGGGTAATGGGCCCGGGATTTAGGTGGCGCTAGCCATCGCAGTTAGTTGACCCGCCGTGCCCCCCGGGGATCGAGGTGGGGCCAGCCGGTACTCATGGCTCGGGACCGGGCGGCCAGGGTTGATGTTTGCGGGTTTGTGGCGTTGGCAATGAGGTGATTTGTTGACCTGGTATTTGACCTTGAAATTTTGGAAGTGAAGCTGAATAGTTGCCAACACTACTGATTCGGTTAGAATGGACTTGAAGATGGGGTCTCGAGATTGTGTGTGCTTAACTAAGGGCAAAGTGAAAACCATAAGCTGCTAGTTTACGCTAATGACATTGTACCAGAATTGAATACATACACCATTGAAGTGCTGCTGAGAGAGAAGAAAAGCACATAGAGTTGAATGGATATCAATTGTTGATACGATGAATCTGACATCATGAACCCTAACTCCATGCCAAGAAAACATTTCTAAGAGTTCAATGGGCTCAAATTGGGTTAGGGTTATTTCCCCGATAAGATAGGCTGAGCAATGTACCCTGCTGGACCACAGCTTTCGCCGCGCAACCTTCCATTGCATCACACAACCATCAAAATATCATGGCAACAACAAGCTCCGAAGCTACGCCCGAGCCGCAAGTCGTATTCAAAGCCGGAAAGAAGAGAAAAGTCTATCGCCAGCGAATCGAAGAACCGGAAAGCGCGACAACTGATAGCCAGAATGCGACGGAGCCGACGCCCGCCACTGCCCTAGAGGTAGCAGGCAGTGGCGCGCAAACGACGGCTGCCGAGGAGGATGAAGAGAAAGGCCTCCCTATGGCAGAGGTATTAAGGCTCCGAAACTCTCGAAAGAACAAGTTTGGCGGCGTTGGTTTCCGCGCAAGGCCCGGGCAATCCTTACACGGCGGCGACGATAGCAGCACCGCCACCGAAGAACAGAACCTAGTTCTTCATGGTAGTGCCGAAACGGAACCAGAAGTCTTCGGTGGGATCACACAACGATTCGCACCTCAGACCGGTATGGTTGGCGACCTAGTCAACAAGCATATGTGAGTCTCCCCTTAATTCTACATACCACATAAACCGGAGGCTGATCAAGCAAGGGAGGAATATGTAGAATCAGCATTGGCTAAACGAAAGCGACAGGCCGCAGAGCTTGCAGCACAGCAAGAAGGCCCCGAGGCTGGCGCACCATCAGAAAATGCGACCAACTCAGACCCAGGCACTCTGCCATTGAGTGGCCCGCAAGTGGATTCGCAGCGAGCTTTACAAGGCAAGCTTATGGAGATTGACCTTGGCGATGAAGCCCGCACGCGCAACATCAAGATGACAGAGCGCGCTCGGAAGCGATTACAGGGTCAGATCGACGAAGAAGATGAGTCTGAGGGCCGAAGGAAAACTCGACTTGGCCCAGATGGCAAACCCTGGCGTGGCCGGAGGCGCCGAGGAAGCGAGGATATCAAGCGAGACCAGCTCGTGGAGGAGTTTTTGAGCGAGAACAAACGTGAGTGGATAGTGGTGCTCATTAACTTTTGTTCGGGAATATCAGCTAACCTTCCCACAGTCGACATCTATGATGTGCCCTCCACAGAAACCCCCACAGCGGCCGATCCGGAAGATGGAGATGAATACGCGGCAGATGATCGCATTGCCGAAGAATTCCGGCGCGACTTTATGGACGCCATGGCCCAGAGACACCGAAAGAAACGAGTAGCTCAGCCCGCTAAGCCTGGCACCAGTCGAACAGAGGAGGTCCTCAAAGGGCCGAAGTTGGGTGGCAGTCGAAACGCAAGAGCAGCGATGCGGGAGATATTACTCAAAGAGCAGGCTACGAAACGAAGGTGAAATGTGTTTCTATAGGCACGTGGCCTTGCGAAGTGACGAGACTTGGATTCTTCAGCAATGCATCCTCACCTTGCGAATGCGAAGTCAAGGCCCAGGACTCGCACTTGAACCGAAATTTGGAATTCCTCCGTTTTGGGTTAAAGCTCAACTAAATGCTGACAGCCCTTCTGTTTGAGATGATCCTGTGGATTAGATAGCTAAGCGTTCTCTTATCTTACTCAGCGCTCCTGAGGAAACATATGACGATAACGATATCAAGAGATCTTAACGGGTTTTAAAGCCTCATTCATGTTGGTGTAAGTTGGCTGAGAGCTGAATGTCATAAGAGGCAGGACTATGGATTAATACTTTTACGTGTTTCTGCAATTGACAGTCACAGAGCGGCCCTAGACTTCCTAGACCGGGATATTTGTGAAGGCGGCCAAGACCAATCCAATACCAGACGATGACTAACGCCTTTCAGGATCACCGGTCCCCATTCGTTGGAGTTGTTCTCATTTGACAGGACCAGCGACAAGACGCAGCTCAGCCCCATGCTTGCTGACACCCAACGGCACCCCGCCGTCCCCCGCCCTGGGCTGCAGGGAAGAATTGAGGGAGAAAATGCTTCGACAAAAGTTTGTTCGGAAGCGCGCAACTGGAGCGGCGAGATTCTTTCCTTCTTGTTATGAGCAAACTCGCACTGTCACACTGCTTCTCAAACACCTTACACCACAGAGAGTATCATCTCAGAAATTGTGGGTTGTGTCCCCATATTGTATCAGTCTGGACACGTTTCTTACTCATGCCTACATGTGTATGTGCGTGCTTTGAAGCGATGTAAGTCAAAGCCAGAGTGTCAGTGGAAACCGTCCCGCTCAAAAGTATGGATCATCGCGTTGCTATATTGGGAATTCTTGTCTAGCTTGCTTTCTTGTCAAAAACTTACTATCGGCTGGGTTAAGCGATTGGCCAGCTGCAGTTGAGAAAGCATTTTGGGGTGTATCATTACAACCAAATCTGTCTCTATCTTTTTATGTACGAAAAGTCTGGTATTGAATGCGACATCACAACGAAGAGATATTGGACTGTTGCTACAGGAGAGGCGAAGAGAAAACTGGAATCATGGTTGGGCTTAGTTTGGTAGAACGGACACTGTTGCACCGTTTGTCTCGTTCACACAGCAGTCTAATTATTAGTGGTGTGTTGCAATCGTTGCCTTCAGACTTGGGAAGGGAGGGGGGAAGGATCTCATCTGATAGGAGCAGGCGGAAACTGGCACAGTGCATTTCTTCTCTTTTGGGGCATATGGATGGATTGGTTGTGCGGGACATTCAAAACGAACAGGGCGTTTTCTGGTTGGTGAAAGCTGCCCTGCGCCTCTCAGCCCTTTGGCTATGCACAGGGGGGACTGCGCAATCCTTTCCATCCGGGGTGGGAGAGAGAGAGAGTGCGCTTGGGCGATTTGGGTCTGGCTTGGGGGCCTTGTGTGGGATTGGTGCTTACTCGGAGCCTTGCACAATCTCTCTCTGTTTGACAGTACGACTGGTCTCTTTTCTTACTCCTTTCATCAAAAAGTATTTGACGACAGCATCAATAACGCATTAGAAGTCGGCGCCTAGAGGACGCGCGGGCGGACACAACCGAAATTTGGCGACGACGATATCGGCCATGAGATTGTCAACTTGAAGGGAACGATTGACTTGGGCATCACGAACGGCGAACTGCTCTTGACAAATCTTAGAATTGACGACAGAGGACAATGAGGATATCGACGAGTCGGGCCTGGGTGGCCGCCACATACTTGGTACTTGGGGCCGTGAATGGGCAAGGTAGTGGGCAAGATGCCGCGTCACCTATCAATCCTGGAGGAGTTAAACCAGGAGCAGAGGACGGTGAATTTTTTGAGCCCTCAGAATTCAATGGCTCTCTAGGCGACAATGCAGCCATATTTCTCGTTCAAAGTCCGCTGCCAATAGTCTTCAACTGGAAAACTCCAAGCTATGAGGAGGTCGACACGATCCAGCTATGGCAGATAATCCAAGGGAAAATCAAACTGGGAGTTGACGAGCCAATTTTGATTGCTTCCAGGAAGGTTGTTCCACTTGGGGATGGCAATCAGCTTGCTGGAACCACGCCGTCAACGACACTCGATACTATGGTGAAGGGGCCTGGCCCATCAGAACCATTTACTCCAGGAAGGAGTATGGCGCGGCGCCAGCCTCAGGCAGATTGCGATGGTTTCCTTTACGGCACGTGTTGCCCTTGCCTTGGTTACGTACCAGATTGCTGACTGACATATGGGCATAGGTCAACATTATGGCGGCGGCGGAAATGTAACTCTTGATTTGTTCGAACTCAAGAAAGAGTGTAAGCGTCTTAGAGGTAACAACCCGCTTTATTTCAGGGCTATATGGGGCACTAGGAACGAGCGCTCCAGTTATAGCAGAGCTTTTGCAGTGCTCCTTGACACTGTCGACCTCAAAGAGGCTAAGAACAACCCAATCTACACCACCACCAGCCCATACAACCCACCGAACAGCGGCCAAGGTAGTGGCATTGGTTTCAACAACGAAGAGACTCCTGTGCCAAACCAAGCCCCTCCGGATGTTGGCTCAATCCCCACCAATGGACTCCCTGCCACTACCTCAGCTCCAAGGACCGGACTCGAGCTGGGTGCTATCATCGGCATCGCCGTCGGATGCGGTTTAGCCGGTCTGCTCGTTGTACTAGGAATCATCTGGTTCGTCGTCCGGCGACGCCAGCGAAAACAAGACCTCCCGGTCGGGTCCTTCAACTCCGACAATCGCGGTGACGAACTCATGGCCGAGAAGGAAGCACACACAGGCGTCAACGTAGACGCATCACCAAACTCACCCTACTCCGACGACGGGCACCCCAACGGCGCATATCCACCGGGCACCGCCGTCACCACAGTAGCCGCCGCCGCCGCCGCAGTCCCTCCCCGCCAAGACCAATCCCGCTCCTACACGCCATATTCCGACCGACCAGGAGCCGCAGCCGGAAGCGCACCAAGCATACGAACAGACTCAATAGCCCAAAACGACGAGGGAGCTCGCGCCAACGCCCCAAGCCCGATACCAGGGCGGGCAACACCAAGGGGGCTAACAACACCATATGCCCACTTGGTAGAGGAAGGGATGACGGAGGAGGAAATCAGAAGGTTGGAGGAGGAGGAGCGGCAGCTGGATGCCGCGATTGAGCAAGCAGGAAGGCGGTAGAGAACAAAGACGAGTGAAAGGGAAAGGGCGCCAGCGGCGTTAAAGGTTGCATGATATCGAATTAGCCAGCTTTGTATTGACTTTCTGATTCAACTTCACCTCTCCAGTATCCCTGGCACAAAATTTGGGATCATAGTATGATTTTCGCAACTCCTGCCCACGCACAGTGATGGGAAGTTTCCTGGTTTCGCAAATACCCGCATCATGGAGTTATACACGGAGAAGAGAACGATGGGCGGAGATGGGGTTTGGGATATTCTTTTGCATATAGCATTGCGCGTCATTCGTTCAAAAGAGAAACTTATGAGAGATCTCTGCTCACTCTCAGCCACGTTGGCCTGTGATAAATGACAATCTCTTTTCAAGACATGATCCCTTGAAAAATTCCAGTGCCGCTCTCCATCAAGATAACCAAATTACACATCCTTGATAACTCTGACGCTGTCACTCAGATAACATGAATCCATTTTCCTTCCCCCGAGCCCATAAGAAGCTTAGATACGCCCCCAGCATCAACTTTATAATGCCACGAAAAACATTTGCTAACAACAACCCTACCAAAGCAATTCCCAAAACACCAATGCCTACACCCTCGTAATCATACAATTTCCACATCCCCAAAAGCTACAAGACGGCTTTCTATAGTAACACACTTCCCCTGAAACGCTTATACCTCAGCAAGACTTATCACCTTGAGAAGAACCTCCCCACCATATTACTCGCAATACTCCCCGCCAGATTCCCCCCATTAAACGCGCTCCCCGCAATATTCGACGCCTGACTAAACTTGTCGCACCTCGAGAAAGCAAGCGAGTTCGTAACAGTCAACACGAGCGCAATAGCTGCCACATCATATCAGCACTCCAAGTCCCTCACCAAACCCCCCAACCATCGAAAGAATACTCACCAACAAGAGGCAACCAGATAAACTTGAAACTAAACACCGCCACCACCGCCAGCGCGATCCAAAACAGCGGCTGGGCGTAAATCGCAATCCAGAAAAACCGGCTGTCCGTCGCGTTGATCACCTTGGTCCCGGGCTCGCTGCTCTCAAACACCCAGTGGGAGTCCCCCGTCGAGGGGTCGACTTCGTTCCACCAGCGGAGACCGACCAGGCGGCGGCCTGCGATGTTTTTGAGGTAGTAGAAGTCGGCGGCGAGGAGGAGAATGGTGATGATGAAGATCATGACGAGATTGTCGGTAAAGAGGAGGCCAAATAGGTAGACTAGTAAGCTTGCTGTTCGCGGGAGAAGGGGAGGTTAGTGAATGCGACGGGATGGGAGTATAGTAGAGGAGGGACAAGAGCTTACAGACTCGAAAGCCTAGGAATGTGAGGAGAGTTATGGGGTGGGAGGATAATCGCCAGCTCAGGGAGCCTGGCGCTTGTTGAGATTGGTCCATCTTCTAATCGTTTGTGTCTGTATGTTCGAACCTGTTGCGACGGGCATTGGTGGTGGGATGGTGATAGTCGATAGCTATCTTTTTTAGTGGTGGTGGTGTCTTCGAAGCTGGTGCTTGCATTGGCTTAGGTGTTGTTAGTGCGCATTACGTGGTACGCCAACGGATGTCTAGGCTCCTGGAATAGAATTGACAGCTGTAGGGGACGGTTTGGCAGCTGACGAAACGGCCCCCTCTTTGGCTCGGGAGCCAACATCGATTATCCCATCCCCGCTTCATGACTTACACCACACTTGCTTTCCTGTTGTGGGAGTAAGATATTTGAAGGATTGTTCCGTACCTTGTAGCTTTGGCTGTGACACTCTAAGCATCTGCTTTGTTCAGTTGATAATTTTTTTCTTTTTTCACACATTGATGAGATTCATTCACTGAAATTCACACATCCAACCCTCGGCATCTCACCAACCACCCTTGTGTGAGTGAGACTAACTTCAATATGACCACCACCTCGACCCTCCGCAGGGCACTCTTATACGGTCTGTTCTCACTCTGCTTATCAATGTTCACATACTAACACCCTCACAGTCCCATCCTCCTCCCAAAAATTCCTATCTAAATCCCTCCTTCTCCCCCACCCCACAGACAACATAACCTACGACCTTGAAGACTCCGTAATCCCTTCCCTCAAACCCGCCGCCCGCACCAACCTCCTCACTCACCTCTCCCCCCTCTCCAAACCACCCCCAAATGTAGGCGAACTCGCTGTCCGAATAAACGCCATCTCCACCCCCTACGCCCTCTCCGACCTAACCACCCTCGCCCCTTTACCCTCCTCCACCCTCTCCACAATCGTCATCCCCAAAGTCAACTCCCCATCTGACCTCACGTTTGTAATCGACATCCTCCGGCAAGTATCCAACCAGAATGAACCACCAAAGAAACTCATTGCCCTGATCGAGTCCGCCAGGGCGGTCATGAACCTCAAGCAAATCTGCGAGGCGGGGAAGGGGTATCTCGATGGATTAATATTTGCCGCGGAGGACTTTGCTCTAGATCTCAGTCTAACCCGCACCCCAAGTCTCCGGGAGTTTCTATATGCCAGAAGTGCGATTGCCACGGCCGCGAGGGCGTTTGAGCTGAGCAGCACCGTCGATCTGGTTTGTACTTCCTACAAGGGCGAAGAAGGAAAAGCAAGATTGGAAGAGGAGTGTCGAGATGGGAAGGAAGTAGGGTTTAATGGGAAGCGTAAGTCGATGCGATCTCCCCGTGTTTTTCAAGCTTTGCGAGCAGTGTACTGAGGAGTGAGCAAGAATGTATACATCCCAGCCAGGTGGAAATCGCGCAGCGAATGTTTGCGCCTGACGAAAGGGAAGTTGAGTGGGCGGTCAGAGTGGTGGTCGCGGATGAAAAGGCTCAGGTTGCTGGAAGAGGAGCGTGGACGATGGATGGCAAGATGATTGATGCTCCCGTGGTTGGAAAGGCTCATTCCGTGTTTGCAAAGGCCCAGAAATGTGGCCTTGATGTAGATGGGCTGAAGGAAAAATGGCAGGGTCAAGAACCAGAGTAGAAAGTGACTGGATGCAAAAAGCAATCAAATGTCGTGTATTGATCCTCTATACTGCCCAGGTCTTGCAGGTCCCCGGCCAAATCTTGACATTCTACCCGTTAATGATATACCCGCTCTATCTTGCCCCAAATACCTCGGTGATGTGCTCACAAGTAGCCTAGAAATTAATTCCGAAGCTCTAAGCCCCGAGTTCTCTTCCCCAACGATATTACCAGTTTCAGGACCATGAAAACTTCTGTGTCAGAGTTTTCGGCAGGGCCATCGATTTCAGCAATGGGCTCAAACTAGCGGCGCTCGCCATCCTGGATTGTGTTGGCACATTCATGCTCAAGCTCTTCAAGGTCGTTATACTCTTCAGTCTTGGCAGGAATGTTATCATCTTCTGCCGCCAAGGCGTCGCTCAACTCCCCAATATCCTCCTCTTCTATTCTTCTAATGAAGTCGTATATGTCTTCCATATAGGGTGTTTTCGGCCTGTGGAATGTTAGGTTCGGCCCCTGGAACCGCACCCTTTGACCGAGTCTCTGAGCAAGTTGTTGAGGAGAAATCATAGTTCTTGGTAGCGATTCAGTTTCGTGTCGTTGAACCAGATCACTGAGCCCAGGATCAACTCGTAAACCATCGACAAAGTTGTTGGTGTTGTATGGCTAGGAATGGGACGTGTGATATTGTCTGAGGTATCGCAGTTGGCTTTCGCCATTAGTATAGTGGACAGCTGGTGCTTGAACATAGTGCTGAGAATGCATGGGAGCAATAGGATTGAACAACACACTCTTCCGGATATCTCCGCTTCCCTGCTTGTTCAGATGGGTAAATTTGAGCGTTCATGCTCGGTGGTTCATGATGCTGATGTGAATACTCATGTTTAATCCCATTGGTGAGGGGTCGTTTGGTCTTAGGGTAGGGACTGTCCGGAAGAAGTTGGATTCTTTTCTGTATTTCATGACTGTGACAAACTTGGGTGGCAATGTCCGAGGGCTGGTCGGGAGTCTTAACAGCATCTGCGATGTCTTTAAGCAGCCCGTTAAGCAAAGATGGATCAGTCTGAGTCTCAACATCTTTATACCTCGGCAACACAAGCGTCACAATATACTGAGAGGCGGGCGGTACATGATCGGCATCTCTGCGTCTAGAGGAGTCTTTCGCCAAAGGTGTCACCAGTTGTACTGGTGGTGACACTTTAGAATGTTTTTCCACAGACGGTCTCCTGTGAATGATTTGTTCTTTTTGGTGGTTCATGGACTTGGTACCTGGCCAGCCATTGCTGGGAAAGCGTTGCTCATGCTGTTTCGGTTCCCGAGTGGAGTGCTGGTGTTTTCGTCTTTGCTCATATGCGACGGTACCAGTTATTGACGAGCTTGAAGAGTAGGAACCGTCCTGGCCAAGGTCGTATTGAGCCTCTCGTGGGTGGGCTGAGGCATATTGCCTTGAGGATCTTGAAGGGAGGATAAGAGAGCGATTGCCAGAGTGATGGTGGTTTTCGAGAAACCTGCTGGAACTCGAAGAGTGCTGGGGATCTAGGGCGTAGTTGGCTTGCGGGTGGTGTCTGTTGACTTTTGTCTCGTCAGCTAATATTAGTCGTCGACATTTCCAGAGCCAACATACCTCGTCCGGACTTATTATCAAGAACTGTCATGCGTTCTTCCGTGTTTATGGCGCGTAGCTATGAATTATTAACGTGCCTGCCTATTTCTCTACTCCACAGATGGCGGGACCTACTATGGCCCGGTTTGTCATGGGACAATCGATAACGTTCCTGGAATCAACCTCCTGCTCTGGTTCTACACTCCGCTCCTTGATTGGTTGTTGCTTGCGATTCGTGCCCCCTTTGTATTCATATTTATCTTCGTGAGTTTTGTGCCGGTGTCTCTTTTTAAAGCGAGGTTCAATTTTTCCACCGCCAAAACCATGCTCCAAAGACACCGAGAGACTGCGTGAGACAGATCTGCCCCTTTTCTTGCCTCTGATGATATCAGTGCCTCGGTACGTAGGGGGAGAAGTACGTCGCAGCCTTTCGTCGCTGTCTGGCGCCGTGAGAAGAGAACGATGAGGATGACGATTCTGTGTTCGTTGAACCCAGGCTCGAACGCGCTCGCTAGGGTCGGCTCTGTCGTCTGGAAAGTGCTGCTTTCCCGCATAGTCCAGGGGCTTCTCGATTGCCTCGGTGTGTCGGCTATGATCATGCGATCTCTCCTTGGTGTTCCTCGTGTCTATGCTTCGTTCGGGTCGGTCAGAGCGTCGACGATCGCCTTTGGCTCGTTGATTATGCTTCTTTCTTCGCGACGCCGTTGCTGTCAACCACAATACATCGTCATCCATGACAAATTAGCAGGGCCAGCAAAGCCGGGCAAAGGCACGAGGTGGTAAGATAGGTAGAGTCTCCTCTTCCGTACCGAGATGTCCCGGTGGGAGATTCTGAGTGATGCACATCATGCCTTGCTCCTTCCCGCCAATTCTCTGATGATGATGCTGGGCACTGGCGGGGTCTGGACACGGTCATGGAAGGCACCCGACATCAATCACATCACAGTCGGAAGGAGCCGCCAGCAAAGGCGATCGAGTACCAACTCGACCCCATTGTCTGTGCACAAACGTCTATCTTACCTGTTCCATCCACCACCTCTATGCAATATGCCGCTCTCGCTGCGTTTGGTCTCTGAACATGAAGTCCCACCGGCCTGGGCACTTCGTCCATCATTTTCGTCATCCCAACCCCTGTTGCGGATCAAGCAACCTTCTCCACGCGTCAAGAGTGCTAGGTGGCGAGTCTGGAATCACTAACCTTCGGTTGCATCGGTGAGTGTTCCGCAGATCTAAATATGGCATCGCCACGGCTAAATAGTATCGTCAATTTTCCCGTCTTGCGCACATATTCCCCAGACCAAGCTGACTTCCAAGATCTCAGAATGCTTTTCAGGAGTCTAGTTGAGCTTCGGCTGTGGCCCCCGGCATCCTCGCCCAGCTTGGCGATCCTGGACTGGACTCTGGGTGGTTGACAGCCAGGTATCTCCTCGCCCCGGGCTGAATACCAACACCGGCCGGGAAATTGGGAAACCATGGACAGCCAAGACCGAGCGCTGTCCAGATGAACCATGCAGTCCAAACCCTTGCCAAGTCGAGAATATGCATCTCAACAAGTAGCCAGTGGGAAGCCTCGCCGAGGTGGGACGACCGTTTGATGTCTCGCCTTCCCTGTTTAGTTCACTTGCAGGGACGTTCCGGCTCCGTGATTCACCAAACCCAGCCGGTGGCGGGTCCGGGGCATCTTTATCTTGACGTACCAGCACACCAACACATGGCGGCTTGTCGAGACCCGTGCAGAACAGCATATGCGCTTACAAGCAACTCTAGAGGCCCGCATCACCCGTCTTCAAGTCATGGGTTGCGCTGCGTTTCAATCGACATAGGCCGATCCTCGCAACCAGGATTGTTTTCTTAATTGGTCCCATGCAAGAAGCTATGATGCCAC
This sequence comes from Triangularia setosa, assembly GCA_033296915.1. Classification (NCBI taxonomy): domain Eukaryota; kingdom Fungi; phylum Ascomycota; class Sordariomycetes; order Sordariales; family Podosporaceae; genus Triangularia; species Triangularia setosa. The sequence goes on along the minus strand of MU866129.1, from coordinate 38,823 downwards.
TTCCCCGCGACGGAAGCTCTCAGGGGAGAGCTTTGGAGCTTGGGTCAACTGTGCCATGACCTGGATGATATATCGTGGTTAATAAATGATCGACACGCAGGATACACCAACCTATGGCACTGCTCATCCGCTATTGACATACCTCCTATAGTAGCCCTTGGGGCGGTCGCATCATGGCTTCAATGCCCAGCAGAGGTGCCATTGCCAAGCCTGGACCAGCGGAACATATGGCGTGTCGAGACAACGCGCCTCACACACATGCAGAGAGGTCAAGAAGGGTATGACGACCGGCCGTCGAGCCTTCTGCTTCATGCTCGCTTTTGCTGTGGGAATTGCAGAGGCAGCGGTACCTTGCTTCCATCAATTTCGTCGCGATTCATTTGCCCGATTTGCCGCAGTGTGATTAGTCGAACCTCTACCATCCAAGATCGACTGGAGGGATCAGCTTTCTGGAAGCTGGATCGCCCACGAATATCTTGTCAGGTGGTAGCCGCTGTGAAAGGCACGTGGGCGCAAGAACGCTGTCGTTGTGAGCTTGAGCACCCAATCTGAAAGCGGTCATCGAGGGGTCGTCGAAGGGTTTCATGTCATGTTGAGGTTGCACTCCGATCGAAATGCTGTGAAGTTTCGCATCTTGTTGGGTCATTCAACCACGTTTCATGCTGATATCCACTTTCCTTCTCCGGACGACTCGCTGCACCCTAGCCGATCCTGGCTTTGGGAATCTCTATTGGGACTCGAATGCTGCGCACAGAAGATGGAGACATGCACATCGAGTTGTATCGAATGCATCATCATGGCCCTGAAAATTTGTTTTCGGAGGTGGCCGGTTTGGCCCCCCTCTTCAGGAGCACTTCAGGAGCACCTCACTCACCACAGAGAAGCGGGTCTACTGATAGGCCTAGGGTAGAAGCGGGCGCCAAACGGTTTCTAGGTGTTAAGCGCACGCTACACCAAACACAGCAAGGGTTTTGTGTGTTTCCAGGGCTGTTTCTTGCCATCGATAGTTGTTCCACAGGGCCACGATCCAAATGACAGGGGTTTTTGGATCTGTTTCCAGCTCCTGTTTACTGGTCTTGCTTTTGTTCATGGGAAACTGGACCTTGAAGTGAAGCTCCAGGTCGTGCTTCCACTCGGTCAGCCAAAGATGGAGATGAATGCATAATACAGTTGCATATTTGCTCATGCCGGCAAAATCATCACCAATGCCTTTGCCAACACATCCACCACCAGTGTGAGGATGGGCTAGGGATATCAGCGTCGGAGAAAACCTGGATCACGAGCTAGAAACAACCTTTCTGGGCACATCTCTGGGCAAGGCAAGATAGACCTCCAGGTAGGAACAACAAGGGTGACGAAACCAAAGCAGTTTCCCTTGATAGGACAGACAACCAAGGCCAGGGTCTGTATTGAGCTAGCAGCTGCAAAACTGCCAGGGGGTCATCAGTGGCAGTGAGGTGGGGTTTGGGCAGTCCTCTGATCTGAGAGATGTTGATCAAGGATCTCACAACTAACCTCTGGCCAATCCTGATCTCTAGCTCATGGGCAACTTAGATGAGGAGCCAGGGTGTATTCATATGGAGTGTTTGGATCTTTCTACAGATCTTTTGTGGCAAACGACACATGTTACACACTCCTCCGTGCCGCAGGCACCCGTAGCGAAAGCCGTCCTGGGGTTGCGGTTCTTTTGGTATGTTTGATGCTTGTCTGGGAACGTAACCATGTTCCCATCATTATGCCTGACGGGACATCAACCGGGGCAGCAGCAACATGGTGCACGGGAGCGACCGACGTTGACTCACGACAACGGCCCTGTGTCATGGGCCAAATTGCAGCCAAGGCAGAAGCGGTATCCGGGTCCTTCCCCAGGAATAGGCCGCTGTACTGACATATAAGACGGGTAGCATCAAGTGCCAGCGGCTCTCCATGGTCCTTCATCCCCCCGAGTGCCCATCTTCCACCAACCAACCGGCACCGCAGAACATCTTTGGAGAACCCTTGACCCATACCACATAACAGAGCTTCGCTAACACCCCACCGTTCCCTGAGCCACTGGTCGCTCCTTCCCCTTACCATCCTCCCATTCTCGCTTGGAGGAACCAAAGGCTTGATTTTATCGAAAACAGACACTGTTTGCCCGGCTGAAATCATCGAGCCACTCGTCTCTCGACATCCACCTCCGACACTCGCCGGTTAAGAAGGGGCGTTGTCCATTCTCGGAGTGTCTCTTTCTCATCCACATTGTTTAGAGGCATACACAACGCATCACCCAGTGCTACTTAGCTCCTGGCCCCGCTCTTTCCTTCCAAGCAACCTTCAACTTCTTCTTCCTCACCAAGAGTCACACTTGCTCCGACAACGGAAACTTGACCTGATCGGAAAGAGTACTAGTGTCTACTAAACACTAGATATAAGTGCAACCGGCGCATCAAGAAATCCGATAGCATGTCCAAATTGTTTATTGGGTAAGAAAAAAAGTCCAATAGACCGCAGAGTCTGCCTCTGTCCCCACACACGCGGCAGGCGACTGGCTAACCAAAGAAACAGTGGCCTCGCATGGCACACCGAAGAGACCACTCTGAGGCAAAAGTTTGAGGAATTCGGCGTGGTGGAAGAAGCAGTATGTTGTGGTTCGCTTTCATTTGGTGCGGCTCTTGTTCCTTGTTACTATCGCCCTTCGGCATTGGCGCTTGGTCAGGAACGCGAAGACTCTGGTCTCTAACCTCCCCCCTTTTTAGGTTGTTGTAAAGGATCGCGACACTGGTCGTAGCAGAGGCTTCGGTTTCGTCAGATACACCAACCCAGACGATGCCCAGAAAGCCATCTCCGCGATGAACAACATCGAGTACTTTGTCCCCCGGGCGACCCCCCCTTTTTTGACCTTGCAGTTTTCTAACCGCGCTTCAGATTCGACGGACGCCAGATCCGTGTCGACAAGGCCTCGGACACTGGTCCCAGAGGCAGCGGACGAGGAGGCGCTCCTGGCTTCGGCCGTGGTGGATACGGAGCAATCCAGATGGGAGGCTCTCCGATGCCCATGGCATACGGCGCCCCGCAGCCATACGGAATGCCGCCAAATGTCTACGCCCAGCCTTATGGACGCGGATATTCCCAGGCCATCCCTGCAGGTTATGTTGCGGCCCCTCAAGGTAAGACGATAAGAAAAAGAGATGATCGAGAACGAGTGTGACTAACATGTTCTCTAGGCTGGCAACAGCCATACGGATACCCTGATCCCTCCCAACAAGGCCAGCCCCATCAGCAGCCCAACCCGGGTCCCGGTCCAGGATATTAGGGACCTCATCGACCAGACCGCCGTGGTTCTCCCCCTGGCAGCTTTTCCTAAGAAATGACTTCGAGACCCCAATACCCAACAAAACCGCCCGTCGAGTGTTCTGTACGATCAGGCTTTTGCTGCACCTCTTCGAGAACCACCACATATACCCCCCGTTCGATCCTTTCCGATACGTTTTCTTTTTTGTTTTTTTAAAACGTCATTCTTCGGCGGTTGGGTAAATCGGCATTGCCACCGGGCAGTTGTCTACCATACCTAGCCGATCCTCTGTCTAGAAGGACCAAGGACACGCACGCAACTATGCTGTGTGGCCCGTTGGAAGTTTTCGACTCAGTTCTGTTTTTTGCCTTGTTTGTTTAGTTTTTAATGCATTTTCTGCTGTTTTGATATGTTGTCTTGTTTCTTTTTCCAAAAGGGATATCATGTGTGTGCTGTGCTTTGTTTTGTGCGTGTGGGGCTGTGATGACGAAGCGGCTGTGGGCTTGGGAGATAGGGGGCATTCGGACAGGAAAACAATGGATATATCACGGGTTTTCTTTCAGTTTTATGGCGCGCGGTTGTGTGTCTCATGTGTGATAAGGCCAACGAGGGCCAGCGGGTGAGGGGTGTAGGTGGGGGAGGGGAGATAGCAAAAAGAAGGGGGGTTTAAGGAGTCGGTGAGACGAAGCCGCCTGGCGAAAAGCATCAAAATAGGGGAACAGGGGAAGATAAAGAAACAAAAGTTGGGATGAAGGAGGAAAAGGGATAACTCGTAGCTGTTGATTTTCTCTTGGTTTCATTTTCTCTTCTTCTTTGGTTCTGAGTGCGCGTTTGTCTGTCTGTCTGTCTGTCTGTTTGTTTACTTCGCCATCACGAAGTCTTTTCTGTCTCTTCTTGCTCGACTATGCTGCTGATTTTTTGGAAATCGTGATGATGATGATGGTGATGACGATGCTCATGCTGATGTTCCAAAGAAGAACCTTCCGGACTGACATTGACAGGAGATTGCGCACGCAGGATCCGTTCTTCTTTGTCAGTCTGGTTCGCCACTACCCCTTTCCCTTCTGCCGCCGCTGTCGCCGCCACAGCGCGAACCCGATTCGACAAGTCAGTGACGTGCTCGTCACCACTTTCCTGACTGAGCTCGTTGAGGGCTCTTTCCAGGCCCCATAAGTAATCACGATTCAACCCTGAGGGCCCCTCGCTGCCATAAATGTGTTCGGCTAGCTGCTGGGGGTCCTGAGGACCGACGAATTGCTCGTTTTCCGGTGTACCGATATAGGCGAGCGTCTGGATCGGCAGTTGCTTGGGCAGGCCAGTCAACGGGTTGTTGGTGTTATGGATGCTGGGCGCTGGATAGAAGGGCGTATAGTGGATTGTGTAGCCGTTTATCTCGCGGATGTCGAGATAGTCCTTCACTTCGGCGACGCGCTCGGGGATGATGCGGTAGGCGACGCCCCATACTTTCTCGGGGGCGGAGTCATGATGGTCGGTCAGCTGCTCCCAGTAGGAGCGCGAGAGGAGAGTCACAACCCGTCCTGGGGCTTCGGGGGTGCCACGATGGTCTTCGCTGTTGACGGGTAAGATAGAGGGGGAGATGGTCAGTGACGTCTGCCTGGCCGAATGCGAAGTTGGGGGAAGATTAAGACGCAGAAAAGTAAGAAGGAGACTGAAGGAGAAACAACTGGAGCAAGAGGGGGGCCCGTTGGCTGGCCAGGCTTGCGTCAGGTCAATGGGATGGGATTGGATGGGATGACGTTAATTCTCCCCCGGTTTGCTCGTTTATCTGGCCCAGCATGTTGGGCCATTGGAGATAAACAACAACATGGAAGAAAAGAGTTGGCAGAACCGAAGACAACAACCCTGAAGCTATGACCAAGGGTTCGGTTCCGGGTTGAGGCTAAGATGGGATGGATGGGAGGAAGAAAATGTACCTTGCCTATAAGCGATGGTTAGCTATTATGATGGGAAACCATACGTAGTTGGTAGGAGATATGTTGTTAAAGGTGGTGGTCCGAGCTGTAGGCGTGATGGGTACGGGGGCGGGAAGGGAATGGGGGAAAATGAAAAGGGCTCAGGGGGAGGCTCGGGAGGCAGGGAAGCACGGGAGGGTTGCAAGGGCAACAACACAGGGGACACAGAACAGATGCACGACACACATCGGCACACACAGACACACACGTACTTGCCAGAACCGTCTCACATAGCCTGTCACCCAGCCTGGGATTCTTCTGTCTTGGCTCCAAATTAGCTGCCGTCTTGGTTGCCGGAACCAGAGAATGGGGTTCTCGGTATCGATCGGTACGTGGTGTTGGCTAAGGTTAGGTAGGTAGGTGGTAATGGAGAGTTCGCATACCAAAGTGCGGCGGCGGTTTCCAGATCAAGCTCCTGTGGTGATGATTTAGCCTCGTGTTTACACAGCATACAAATGTTGATTTGTTTCTCATTTCCCTCTGTCCAGATGGCAGCGTGAATTCTTACCCGTATCCAAACAGCCAAAACTCATCGGCTTCGGCTTCGGCCGACATGTTGACAGCGACACGGAGTAAGTCGGGTCCTTATTAGTGTAGTGTTTTATGCCCAAAGCAGAGATCAGATCAGACAATCCGAGCTCTTCTCTTAGTTTGATGTGCTCCTCACGGGGTTAAGCGAAGTGTATGAGCACCTCAACACACAGACCGAGCCCAACGACTGCAACGGCCGTACTATTAAAGCCGGCGTGGAAGGTGCTGCTCTGCTCAGGTATTACATAAGGTAGGGAAGTTGCGGTCAATCTCAAGCGCCAGCTTTCCCAGGCGCCTGCCGCAAGGTGGAGGATCCCGTTCGGCTTGTGGGACTATCTGCTGCGGGAGCTCCAAGCCTCCAACAAGCGTGCTTCAGTCCGCGTATCGCCTCATTGGAGATATCAACATATATTCTACAAGACCCGTGGATTTCGTTATGTTAGGCACGCAAGTTGGGCTTTGGAGTCGTCCTTTTTTCTCATATGATATTAATCAAGTGTAACCCCAGTCATATGCCGCCTGCCGTTATTCATGTACCACGGCCTGTTGCTCTGACTCATAACAGCCTCTTAGTTTTCTGCCCAAAAAAGTCCAGAAGGTGACTATCACAGAGACAGAGAAGAAAAGAGACTGCAGTTATCAAACTCGCCTGCGATAATGCTGAAACCCAGACTAGTCCGGATTTGCGAGCCTTCTCGAAAAAAAAACTGGGGAACAACGGCAACGAGGCACTCCATCCACCCTCAGATCCCAAGTTGAAGATGACCCCACCAAGAACAAGCCCCTGTGATGGGCCCTTGTGACGCTTTTTTGGGCCAGAAGGAATTTGACCAAGCACGGACCATCATCGTCTTCGCAATCTGCGTCTTGCAGATAGGAGGAAGGGACGAGGTTCAAGATAATGTAATGAGGATAGTAATCTCCGTACATATCCAGAGTGTGGGCTGAATAGTGCTAGAAAATCGGCCTGGGCAGGAGGAACTGCACGGCCGGAACCGGCACCAACGAAACGTCACCGGAGTGGCTTTTCCCAGCGCCAAGAGGATGGATTCCCATGATTACATTTCTTACAATTACCGTAAAATCTCCACTACCATCTCGCTGCATCAGGCACCGCTCCAGCACTCGGTGGAACAAGACACAAGCCGCCCGGCTTCGAATAAGGGGTAGCCAAAGATTATCATCGCCCAGTCTTCTCTCAAAATTTCTCTGGGGCCCATCAGTTGGCAGCGCTTCTCTGAAGAAAGCCTTGTTTTCCAGACATACCTACCTGCGGCTGAGCACCCTGCACGCCTGGCCTGGCGCAGTACGAGAACGGTACACTACTTAACCCCTCGCAAAGACCTCCCACTGTAGCCTCCCCGCCAACCAACCCTCAAACCTGACACACCTCAGGAGAACAGCCAGCGACGATCTTGTTTTTCCAGTCGCAAACCACACCTCCTTGCAAAAATGGCCTACAACAGATCCTACAATCCAGATGAGCTGCCCAGGTGAGTCTTGCTGCATGCATGAGAAACGCGCCGGCGCGAAATCACTGTTATCAAGACTTCTTGTGGCTTCTTGGTTTGCGCTTGCGCCAGGGGGACCCCACCATATTGATACTTGCCTTTGCCCTCCATAACCACATCGCCACGACCTGATGATCGTAGTGTTTTGCTAATGCTCGTCTTTTTTTCTTCAGGTTTGCGGAGCCAGAACAGGTGAGCACTCGTTCCTAGCCTCAAGCGTCCATCTTGAAATAAGCTAACCAACCCACCCCTTCGTATCAGAAAGGACCAAGGTCACCCTCTGGACAAGCTCCCCCGCTGTCCTCTCGATACGAGAACAAGCCACCCCCGCCTCGCCCGATCGAGCACAAGAACTCTCACTACGACCGCTACGACCAGACCGGCCGGCTGTCCCCACGACACGCTCCGCCCCCGGACCGATACGGTGGCATGAGCCCCCCTCCGACAGCTACCCAGGGGCGCCCGGTTCAGCAGACCCGGCCCCCTGCCGCCTCTCGGCCACCTCCCAGCCCCTCGCCACGCGATGGTGCCGCTGATCCGACCCTACTCCCTCTCTTCCGAGCCGTCGACAAGGATGGTAAGCTTTTACATCCTCATCCCTTCTAATCGGACCTCACAAACTAACAAAGCAAATAGGCACCGGCCAGCTCTCCGAAAAGGAACTCTCCGCCGCCCTCGTCAACGGCGACTGGACCGCCTTCGACCCCCAAACCGTCCGCATGATGATCCGCATGTTCGACTCTGACCGCTCGGGCACCATTGGATTCGAGGAGTTCTGCGGGCTGTGGTCCTTCCTCGCCTCTTGGCGCACGCTGTTTGACCGGTTCGACACAGACCGTTCGGGAAACATCTCTTTGGAAGAATTCAAGGGTGCGCTGGTGGCGTTTAGATACCGCCTCAGCGACGGGTTCATCAAGATTCTGTTCAAGACGTATGACAAGAGAGGGGAGGGGGTGATGAGCTTTGATTTGTTCGTGCAGGCTTGCATTTCCCTTAAACGGATGACGGATGTGTTTAAGAAGTATGACGAAGATCGGGATGGGTATATCACGCTGAGCTTTGAGGACTTTTTGACGGAGATTTTGAGGCAGTTGAGGTAATATCTATCAAAGACAGATCTTTGGGGGTAAACATGGGTGGGGGGTTCTAATTTATGAATAGTTTTGAGGCGTGGCATGCTCTCTTTGTTATTTTCTCCTTCTTTTTACACGATGGTTTTTTACAGCTTATTCAACACTGGGCAAAGAAGTGGTCTATAACATTTTTTTCTTTTGACCCTTTTTTCTGTGTTGTTCAATGAGCTCAACAGGCAAAGCAACCAAAATGACCAGTCAGACATATAGCTATCTATTGTCTCGTTTCATTCATAGAACTTGACTCGGGAATAACATACAGCAAGAATGATACCCTGATATTGTAGTGAAAGTCGCTGTGAGTGTTTGATTATTATTGTTGATATCAAAAGTTTACGTAGTGGGAGAAAGCCAATACAAGTACCTTTTTTTTTCCCGCGAAGCCCACCACGTCGTGGATAGAAAGAGAGAGAGGGACTGCTACACAGAATATAGACTCCAAAAAAAACGTATCTTTCACCGCCCTCATGCCTATAGTATTTGAGGTCTCTGCTGTAAGTAGCAAGTCCCTGAAGTTTTCTAGTTGTCCATGGCGTGTGTGTGTGTGCCCACCAATCCAAATTGTCAAAGACATCAAAGACTCATCTTGCTTTATCAAGCTACCTACCTTACTTAGTCTCCTCCCTTTTCCAGAAATAACTCCAAGTTCGACCGCCAATTGCACTTCTCCAACGACGAGCCCATCAGCATATCTGCCTGGGCGGTCGCCTGGCCCTGGCCTTTTCCAGAATCTGGCGAGCCGGGTTTCGTCAGGCTGACATCCTTGGTCTGCTGTCCTTCTTCCTCTTTGCTGGTACCTTTTTGATTCTGGCCCTCACTTTCACCGTCAGCGGTGTTGTTCTGATTCTCGATTTGTTGCTGTTGCTCCTGCTCATCATGAATTGCCCGATTATTTTCGGCTATGGTGGTGGTGCCAGCTTTGCCCACTGTTGTTGTGCTGCTGTGCAGCGTAGTCTTTTCACCGCTTTCGAGGACCAGGACGGTTGTTGTTGTCGTGTTTGATCCGTTTGCTGTGTCGCTAAGGAGTTGCGTGACGTCGTCCTCTGTGTAACAAGACTTGGCTTGTTGTCGTTTCCTGGTGAACGGCTTTTTGATGAGGCCTCGGTGGACTAGGTCACCGTCGTGAGCGCCAATCCAGGTTTTGGCAGCTAGTTTGATTGCTATCTCTATTCCTGATGGGACTATATCACGGGTTTTGTGCCAAAATGGAGCCTGGTGGTGGACGTTGAATGGATGAAGGAGGACGGTTAGTGGGAGGGCAGCTTCGGATATCAGGTGGTTGGTCGCATATGAGTGGATGGTTGAGTAAGAGATGCCATGGGGCACGTAGAGTATACTGATGGGTCTGTCATCAGCTTGTGGTATCGGATGCTGTTGATGTTGACTTGAGGTTGTGGTTACGGGGCTAATCAAGCTGGTCTGGGATTTAATGCGAAGTCTTTGGGGAAGTGGGAGGTGATATAACGGCGGTGATGGTGGCCGATATGTGATTGCTATTGCGTAGTGGAGTCCCGATAAATCGTGCTTTTGAGGGATGAAGGCCACTGTGACTTCTCCTGGCTCGCCTGGAGGTATAGATGGAACTGTGTACCGTAGTATATTTGGTCCCTTTGGATCACCCGGTTTTGAAGGCTCCCATCTGGGCAGGATTTTGACTTTGCCTTTCTCAAAGTTCTTCCAACTCTTTATCTTGCTGTCTGAGGCTGGAGTTGAAAGGATGATCGTCTTGGTGCCGATGGCTGGGAGCTGCCGAAGAGTAGCTTCGTTGCAATGTTTTGAGCTATTATGGGAGATGATGACTAGGTCTGGCTCGGGAAGCTCAAGGAGAGACAAAATGCAGGGTGGCTGTCTGTGAGTTGCTTTAGCTATCTTGGGGTGTATAAATTTGGCTGGTCCAGTAATCCATGGGTCAAGCAGAATTCGGAATAACTTCGGGCTCCTGGATGGACCAGGTTGGACATGCCGATAGCTTCTGGGTTCAAAGGTAAACAAGAACGTGGCATCGCTGTTGAGGTGTTGTATAGTGACGGCCATCGAGCTTTTGTCGATAAGAGCTCAACCTGCGAGCACAAGCGGGCTCAACGCTCATGGCCTGGTACGGTAGGTCCAATAACCAACGGTGGTCGGCAAAAGTTTGAAGCTCGGAAGTGGGTAGCCTCGAGCCAATGTGGCGATGGTGGTAGATAGGGGGAGCACTGAACGGCGACTAGAACAGCTATAGCTCAGACCAGCGGGATTTGGCATGTGTGTCCTCGATGTACAGATGTGATACTGTGAAACAAGAAAGTAATCATGGCCAAGTAAACACCCACCGCCTCACCCTTCACTAATTTTCTTTTGTTTACGTGTCCAACCATTGCGTCTCTAGTATCTTGATATTGGTCAGTACAGTTTAGGGGATAGAAGTGCACCTGTGAGATCGAGCTGTGACAACACAGCCGGCAAATGTAATATGAGCGTTATTATCGTCCAACGATAGCCGTACGATAACGTTGATGAAAACGGGTTGTTAAATATGCCCCTTGTGCGTAATCTCGCGTAACCATAGCACCAGGCCTGACAACCTCGCCAGAACTACAAAGAGCTTCTTCTTCGATTAATCCAGCTTTCTGCCTGTAAAGATCAGATAGTGCAGGTCTCGTCTCATTTGGTAGGTATTTTGAAGGTCTTACGACTGAGGATACGACCTCATCAGTCAGGCAGATTCAACTCCTGACTGCAGCAAAAATGTAGGCTTCTATTTTTCCAAGCAAGTCAACATTCTGGGAAACCCCAGGGTCAAATAGCGGGTGCCGAGTACCGAAAAGAGAGAAGCTGTGTCTCACACGCGGTTACTCGCGGTGCACCTGCAGATCAATCTCGTGACGCTAAGTCGATAAGATTAGCTTCGATGGGCTTCTTCGTTTCTGTTCGTTTGACTAGCCTTCTCGAACTGACAAGCATCCCGAGAGCCCACCTCTGTTTTCTCGGTTCATTGATCGTGTTCAAGTTGCCACCGAGACCTGTGGCTCTGATGGTTTCGAGGGGCAACAGCTGCACCTGTCATGGAAAGCCTGGCTGGTTCCAAACTGGAAAAAATAATGGTTGGTGGTACACCTTGGGCATACGAATTTGGTTTTTTCAGGGAGTGGCGAACATATTTTGAGAAATCCATGATCCCTCCCTCAAAGCTCAACCAGATGTTTGTGAAGGAGAGGAGCTTGAAACATTTCTTATCAAGCAGGCAAAGTGGTAGAGAGATCTCGTTATCGCAGCACATCAATAAAACACGATAACGGTGCGAGGGGCAAGAGGAAAGCCATCCCGCAAAGGTCTGGCGATCCACTGCCCCGCAGACCCACCTCTAAATCAACACCAAAGGCCTGGCTGGGGATCCCTGCTTTTGCATCTGAATTTGTTTAATGCGAGTCAAAGCCGTCGAGGATATTGGTTATCCAAAGGCAATGTAGGTTATGCATGAAATATCGCGGCTCGCTATGTTTGAGCCAGGCACACCACTGCGCCCTGTATTCTATTTTTGTAGGATTGGCACAAGTATGCACAGGATCTAGAGAGCTTCCCAAGTGCCATTGGATGATCCGTCCCAAAGAGCATAGCTCTTGTCTGCTACCGTCTTTTTTCGGGAGCTTCATTAGGAAAGCTCCCTAGCATGGGGTAGCTTAGTAGAGATCCCCCAGCTTCCTCCCCAGCTCTAGTCGTCCCCGGCATCCAATCATTTCGGCGCATGTGCTCTCTTCTCGAAATTCGAGCACTTTTCTCGTTTCCTCGACAGGCATCCCGCCCCTTCTCGATCGCGTCCGGGAGACCCGTCATCCGTTGTTCGACCGAGTCAAGTCTGTCAGCAACCCGTGTCAGTCAGATTCAGCGACGATTTGACAAAACAAAACTTTCGTCCCACTGGTGCTGCTTCAGCTCTCCGATACGAAGCCAGCCCATATCTATTGCCTTCAAGGAAGGTAGGCCGGGCTGAGTGAGTTGAGAGAAAATCATGGAGCTCAGGCAACCAGTTTCTGTTGGCCAGAAACAGGCGTGGGCGGAAGCTCGCCTCTCACATCATCCCAGCTGCTGCTTGTTCTAGCCATCCTACCTTGGAAAGACGTCGAGACGCCTGACACCACCTGACCTGACCGCCTCGAGAGACTAGAGGCCTTCTGCCAGGTTCCAGGTCCGGAGTCCTGGGCATCCCAGTTTGAATCTGCGCCACGAGTATGAGTTGATGCATTTGCATGTCTTCGTACAGCGTGATGGCAGCTTTGTCTGCCATGCTGACTCCCGAAGCAAGAGTCCCTTTCCCTGTCGGCCCTGACGACATGACGCCAGCAGCTGCGGGTTCGACCCCGTCTTCCTTATCCATTCCACACCTCCAGCTCCGGGATGTGCGTGGAGGCGATCCTACCCCGGCACAGTAAGCGTGGCTTGTTCAGACTGTGTCTGCTAGCTGGTACAGCTACAGACACCAGACTTAGGGCGCCGTTGAGGGGGTTTGCGAAGCCCGGCAGTCTCTCTTTAACCAGCTGACGGCGGGTTAGACTAAACGGGGAGCAGAGGGCGTGGAGAATGAGAGCTGAGCAGGAGACTCCAAAGATACCTAGGCGCATGGCACAATAGCCATTAATGAGAAAGTCGGCACCGTGTCACTCACTACTTGCTGATGCTTAGTGCTGGGGGGTACTTGGCCCTCATTGCTTGATGTCAAGGGCGGTCCCCGCTTCGATCCCCGCCCTCTCCCTTCGAGCTGTTCCATCCATTGTCTTTTGCTCCCACCCCAGGCCCAGGGGAATTGCCACCACTGACCATTCTTCGAAACACCTCTTGTTACACCTGCAAGAAGGAGCTTGGAGCTCTCTCTCTCCTCTAGAGCGCAAACCCAGAACGATTCTTTTCCAGCTCATAGTCAATAGGTCCAAATGTAACAGCTTCGCACTTGCATTTTCTCGACCTTCAATTGAACTGCCTACAGCGACACGCACTACTTGGCATCTTATCAGCACCGCAATTGCCCGTCGCTATCGCTATCATCGCCTACCTTATCGACTCGACCTCCCGAAAGCACCTCCCCCGCCAGAGCACCTCGACATCGCATGGTGGGGTCAGCATCTCAAGATGCCTCCAAGGTCTTCTCTCACTTCGTCCTTTTCAATTACCGACGCCAACAATGAGGTTGTCTGCCCGCTGCAGAACCAGGATGGGTCCAGTTGTAGGAAGCGCTGCATTGGCGTAAGTCTTACCCCGTCTGATCTTGCACACCACGGCTTGCGCTGACAAGGCTCCCGATTGCAGGAGAAGAGGTACCGCTCAATGCAGGAGCATATTCGAAGAGCGCACCCAGAGCACTACATTGCCAAGCTGCCTGCGACCGAGGAGAGCTTCCTGCTCATGATCAACACCCCACCGCGGCCGACAACCCAGCCAACCTCCGCCCCAGCCCATATGAACCAGAACAAAGGACCTGCGCACGGCTACCGTCGAGATGAGTCCAGTGCGCCCGGCACCCCGCGACACCCTGATGAGTATCAGGGCGGAGCCGCCATATATCCTGCTGCAGCCGCCCTGGCACAGCTACACAGCTACAAGAGCGAGCATGGATGGGAGTCTGAAGGGGTGAGTGGAAACCGCCGTTCAGTTGCGTGCGCAGATGCTGATTGCAGTTTATATGACACAGGATTGGCATTCAGATCATGAAGGCGCCAGGCCGAGAACATCGGTCGAACTGCCACCTATACACCTGACAAATGCAGATGTGACAAGCATGCCGTATTCTGGCCTTGATCCCAATAGGCGCCGTGAGGTTCTACCCTCAATCATGGCCAACTCCCCCCCAGGCCGATCATCTACCCTCCCGCCGCTGCACAGGCCCCTGGATCCTAATCGCCCGCGCAAGCAATCTATCTCGAAACGGAGTCACCACCGAAGAAAGTCCAAGGGTGCTGCTGCTGAATGGCTCCGCCGGATTCAGAATGACGTTAACCCCGATCTCCTCAAACCGGGCGGCACCGACAGAAAAGCCCTTTCGGTGGAGCCAACGACTGACTTTGGCAAGCGCTGGGAGGACCTAATCGATGCGGCCGCCTCGGCAACGGAAGACATTGATGAGGACAGAACTCCAGTGAGTCTGAAATTCACTTCCATGTTCGACCCACGCCTGACGACCCAGGTGCCTCAGTCCCCCGTATCCATTCCCCGTGCATCTCTGCCGCCATTCCCCCATAATGCCTTCACGAGCTACCAAGCGTCCCCCCTGCAACAAGCCCTGACGCCCCCATCTTATAATGCCGAAGCCCCCGATCCGTTCCCGTCGGTCGAGAGCGGCGAAAGCGGAGAGAATTTCCACATCGAGTCTCGGGGACTGTCAGATTCGTCTCCTAGCTTCTCCTCCCAAAACACGCAGATTTACTGCGCCGCCTGCCAGGGTGTCTCGCTGCTACGAGAGTCGTATGCTTGCACAGAGTGCATCTGTGGCCTCTGCCAGGCATGCGTCGACGTGTTGATGGGCGAGCAGGGTGCTCGCAGGAAATGTCCGCGATGCGCCACCATAGGAGGCCGCTTTAAACCCTTTCAGCTCGACATCCGGTAAATCATTTCGACCAAGCCATCGACGCCGCGCTCGCCATCATCTCTTCTATCTATTCTACTAATTATCATACGGACTTGGCGTCAACATCGGGCGACACCTTACTTTTATACGGCTTTTATTTTCAGCGCCATCAGCATCTGTGGGATATAGCAACATCATTCTACGACATGTCATATAACACCCATCACGAGAATGGGTCTCCGGTTGAGGAAGATGAGTCTCGACATGTATGAATACTCGCACAAGAGCGACTGATGGCACCCTTGACGACTACACGAACCAGCTGACGAGCCCGATGGGCATTTCGCTTCAATCCGATCACTCAAGGATATATACCCTTTTCATATGGAGCTGATCATCATTGGGATGATCTACCACACAGCATGGATCGACTGGGGCTTCTATTGGCGTAGCTGGTTTGACTTCGTCTGGGAAAGACCAAAACGGCGTTTTTGCTTTCTCTTCTGTTTTGTTTTACTCCGCTTCTCCATGTTGCTTGATGCTTGACATTTTGACCCTTTTTAGTCTTGAACTGCTTTCTTCCACGCCTCATTGAGGCCAGCCGGCGTTGTTTAGGTTGCAAGAGACTTTTGCTTTTTGGTTCTTGGCTTTGCTTAGCGCATTAGCTAGCTAACGCCTTTTTCTTTTCCTTGGGGGAGATCTCGTAGGCGATTTCGTCATGACATTGTTTAGCTATGAGGTGTTGGAGCTTCTGGGTTTGGATCCTGGGGTCAACAACATCATTTCCTCACCTAACTAGAAGAGAGCTTCCCCACAGCGATTTGCCACCATGCTGATGTTTGAAACTTGGCCTGGCCAACACATTCTTCGAATACTTCGAATTTTCCCCATAGGGTATTAAGGCAGTTAGTTCTATATAGGATCTAGCATGGCTGAGCTCCTAACTGTTTTGAATTATTTTTTCTCGTTCAATATGCTACCTGATCATGCTGCCTTCAATCTGTGCACCCTGTATTGAACAACTTCAAGCAGGTAATTTTGCTTTTTCAACAGGCCCCCATCTGAAAACAAACGTAGAAAAGGCAGCTAGTTCAGTTTCCAAGCTGAACAGCCCTCTGCACCATCTACTCCCCAGCCGTCAAGACCTCCTTTTCCTTATCTTCGCCGCCCTTTCTGTTGGTACTGGTGCGAACTTCCCGGCTACTTTCACCTGCGCCTCCTCAGCGCTTTCAAACTTGTCAACACCCTTATCAAACGTCGTTGTTTGATCTGACGAAATACACCACGCTGTATCTCTCACTCTCCCCCCCACCTCCGACCATGGTTTCCTTCAGGTAGTAGTAGTAGACCAACACGGTATTTGACTGATTTCAAGTGGCCGCTGGTGAATATCTTCATGAAGTCTCCTGAATCATTTTTGCTTTTTTATCAGAATCGATGCAACTGTGTCTGAGGTAGGGGTTAGAAGCCGAGAGGGGGTTGAATGTTACTAACCCAAGTTTATGACCGCGTGGCTAGGGATTGGCTTGGCCCATTTCCATTGAGATTGGTCGGGGGAGGTGGTAGTGGTGGAGGGCTCGATCTAAAGCCCCGCGAGCTAGTTGAAAAGGATGGTGACGGTGCCAAAGTCGGTGTGGCTTGGTAGGCCTATGCTTCTATTGTTTTCGTTGTCATAGGGAAGGGTGATGGTCGTGGAGGTGGTCATGGTGTGGGTTAGGCGGATGTGATCTCCTGAGCTGTGATGAACTTTGTTGAGATTGGTAAAGATGGTGTTTAATGATAAACTCAGCTCATGAGCTAGCAGGGTTGAGAGCTCCGCTGCTTGTGAATGATTTCAGCAAATCTAGGTTGATTTGGATTTTAGGGGGTTATTTCGCCGAGAGAATGTCGGGACAGGCGGGGGAAACAGGACATCTTTGCCAATGTTGAAAAATTTGGTGGTATCTGGGCGTTGGATGGGATCGGTGGCTTTGACTGTGCCGGCTAGTTTGTATCCGAACAGGGAGACGCCTTTTTGTAGAGAGTATTGTTGTATTGTTTCAAGAGGCAATGAAAAGAAAGGTTAGGCGAGGTTGTAGAGCCGGGAGGATCAGGAGAGGAGTGCGGCGCCTTGGGGGGTGGTGCGGAGGTCGAGGTGGAAGAAGCCTTGGTTTGTGCAGGAGAGAAGTTTTGACGATTCGAGAGGACTGTGCATGAGAAGTTTTGTGTGCAATATGGCGGTTAGGGGTGCTAGGGGGGGATTTGGTGGGAATGGGGGGATTGATAATGGATCTGGAATGTTGGTCATGTTGATGATATGTAGTTGCTGGGGGTACAAGTAACGGATTTGGATAGCTTTGGTCAGCTGTGAACCAAGGGAGGTCAGTGGTGCCAGATAACGTAGATCAAAGAACCCACGCACGGTCAGAATTGATGAATTCGCAGCTTTGAAGGCGGGGTTGGCTCAATTATTTTATGGAATGGCATATCACTACTTTTGTAGGCCGTGGAAGCCCCTTGCAATCATGGTGACTGATTCCAACAAACCGAAGAGTCCACTAAAAACAACTTATTGCAATTCGGCCATATTCGGTTACGAGCTGAGACTTCTCATCAGCATTCGTACAGACACTCATTTGCTACATGCATGAAGTCCCTATAAAGAAATGGTCATTTTTACCACTGCATTTCAGGTCACTGGAAATTTCTGTTCTCCTTTTTCCAAACAGGAAGGTAAAGTGAGGACTTACACGAACTGGTTGCCCTGGTGACATGCCAAGCTAGTCCCCTGCCCCCTTTTCAGCCGGGCCCTACATGGTCTTGGCAACATCTTCTGGTGTCGATCTTTGACATGGGTCTGCCAGCCTCAACCTCAGCTGTCCTTGGCACGGTAATATTTCTCCATTTTAGCCAACGGGCTTCAAACTTTTCAATATTGATAACTTCTGAAACTTGAGAGCAACCAATATTTGCTCATCACAATTCTGGTTGGCAATCTTCAAATTCTCGGGAAGAGGTCGACAAGCTGACGTGATGGAGTTTGAACGCATTTGCCGCGTCACTCGTCCTCGCTGACGCCGACAAAAAAATTGTTCAATATCAGGAGGTAATTGCCGAGGAGTAAATGTTGGATGCTACTGGCAATATGGATGAATTACCAAGCAATTTACCAGTCCTTTGGCGAAGGCTAAGGTCTTGGGCAAAGCTTCGACTGCATGTAATCTATCCGCTGACACCCTGTGCGTTATTCTTGACAGTTGTCGGGCCGCTACCCCCTTCCCACGCGCTGATCAACACCACAACCGACCACCACCACCACCCCAACACTCGATCATGAGTCCAGGGCCTGGTTTTGTAGCTGGAAAGCCCGGGTGGCATCGTCAAGGTGTTCATTGCGTATTTAGCCTGGTGAATAGGTGGTGGCCATCGAATGCAAGGAACGCCCCACCTGTTCTGGTGGGTGTGCGGGTTGATGAGATATGTTGCAATGGATTGCATCTAGAATAACGGGCGGACGAGTTTCGTCAGCTCATCTAGCAGGAGTGATGGCAGAGTTGCGGTGTATGAGGGGCGCTTTATGACTTCCCGGCGCTAGGTTTTGTTGAATGCCGGTACCCGAAAGACAGTCTTGTTTCCAGTACAAAATCAGGAGACCTCGTCCAACCGTTTGCCAACTAGTTGAGAACTTCGTTTGTCATCCGGTGTAAGTAAAAGTCGTACTATTATCTGTCATCGGGCGCTGTTGAATCATCCCAACTTGTTGCTGATCCTGCTGTCCACAAGAACTTTGTGTCGCGTCGCCCCTTAGTGGCAGCGCCGTCATCGACCGATCCGTGTTTCACCGACTATAGGAGTGGTATTTGGGAGAACGTCTGAAAAACTATCTCAGAAGAATCAGCCCTGTGAATGTAACTATCCGTTCTCAACCAGAGTTGCCAAAGTCAGCCTGCCCCTGGGCATCACCACGAGGCCGCCCTCATCCGTTACACACGTTCGTGTCTGTCCAAAGTTTGACTCACGGGGACTGCGACAAACGAGTGACAGCGGTCTTATCTGAGAGGAATTGGACGGGTTTTTTATCTGAACCTAACGACAAAATTTTTTAAGAGAAGCGTGGACGGCTCTTTCCAAAAGTTAAGAGCGACACACCTGATTCACTGCATACTTCCCAACTCAGCCAAATTTGCTTGTTGGGGAAGGAAAAGACAGTCCACTCTGGACTTACTCACACCGCGCTTTCCTTCATGTGACTGAAGTCGAGCGTGGAATATTTCGGTGTGTACAGAGACGCAGGACCTCTGCGCCGAAACACCAACCTCCAATCCTCCCAAACAAACCCTCGGAACTTTGATATTCCCAGTTCACCTGTCTGGAGGCTTGTCGGCCTCCAGCATTCGGCCAGTCTTGAACTTAGCAATATTCTCATCGGTATCTGACACAGCTCTATGCACCTGAAACAAAATGGCCAGCGGCATCTTTTTCGTTTCTTGGGAGCTGTGGCAGCAGATGACTTTTGTAAGTGCTCTTTCCCCATCCACATACTCTTTGTGGATATCGGTTTGCTGATTAGGCATGTGCCACAGATCTTGGCCATGGGAATCGTGGCTGTCTTTTGTGCAGGGCTGATAAAACTGTGGTGGAATAACCGCCTAGTGAATAAACAAGAGCTGCTGGATGAAGAAAAGAGGCTGCGGGTGGAGGAGATGCGTAGGTCAGGTCTTGACACGAAGCGTACGAATGACATCCCCTTCGGAGTTCGAGCGATACAGGGTGGCGTAGAGGTTGACGGGATATGGATTTCGAGGCCTGCCTCTCAGGACGACCCGGCTGCTACAAAGCTTGTCTCATCCAGTTTGACGGATACCAGTCAGTCTTCTGCTCCACCACTAGTCTCGCAATCTTCTTTGGAGAGCCAACGACCACTTCTCCAAACTCTGAGCGGCATGAATGAGGACACACTTCGAAGCTTGGAAGGCCATGGATCGAGACGGCCTCACGATACCTACATTCCCACATCAGGTCAACAAGCCCCGCGTCAGCCTAGTCAGCAAAGCTTAGTGTCGTCGCTCGGGGAGTCTGTCAACTCCTCAACACGAAGTGGGAGCGGGAAAAGTAACGCATCATCGCATAGGTCGAGGGTTTATGCGCCAAAGCCGCCTCCCGAACGCCAGTATCAATATCATCAGGCGACTAATGCGCGGACTGGGCAGGACTTGCTATCGGACCCTTTTCAGACCCCCGCCCGTACACTCAGCGGATTCTCAGTGCGACTACCAAGTGGAACACAGACTCCGTTGTTATCGATGAACGGCATACCAGTCCCGGAGCCAACTTTTGGTCCAGGGGACTTGCATTTTAATCGATCCTCTCGCAGTGTTAACGGAGGATTCGAAGTTTTGCCAGCCGGAACCTTTGGGGTCCTAATGGAGCTTGATAGCTCCGGAAACCCAAGTCAGGGCAAACGGGTGTCCAATTCTCTCAACAAGCTGAGGAAGTAGGTGAAAATGGTTGGAGAGGCAGAGTTATTGCCGGGAATTATGAAATTTGGGTATGGCGTCACGTTGGAGATAGTTTTTGGTGTCAGCTCTTGGATGAGACGGGGAGGGAACTTCGGATAGGCAGGGTAGTAGATTTCAGGAGGTCCCGTATTTTGGAAACTGTTATCATCCTTTGCGTGTTTGGAGTCCGCTAACTGGGCTTGTGGATGAAAAAAACATATTTAGAATTCACGATGTTTCCCTCCCACCGTTGCTTATTAGGGTTGACTTTCTTGAGCGGCCTGAAGCTACCAATTGCATGAGATTTCTGATATTAACACGCCCCATATTTTTAGGCACACATCGTGGGGTTAGCCTTGGCATTACGATTTGACCCACCCACCAGGCGAAAGTGGTCACGGGAATCCGTGTCGTTGTTGCTCCAAAGTTTAACGCGCCCCGCGCCCACTGAATTTATTTGAGTCAACACGATCCCAACTTTCACCCACACGCGTACACCTTGCCCTTTTGATCCCATTTTCTACTGTACCTCAAGATCCTATAGCCCGCACAAGATAGAGAACGGTGTCCACACCCGCACACAGAAAGCATGTCCGCTCATGAGGAATACGATGAATCAGCTGTGGAGGATGGCGGAATGCCAAACCCAGGCGCGCCCACGCCCCTCACGGCCCTGGAGGTATGTTCTAGCAAATTTCCACTCCTTTCAATTCATTTCAGGGGCTTTCATTGACAATTCTCTAGGGTGTTGCCGGTCTGACGAAGCGCGACATCCAAATTATCATTGAAGGAGGCTACAACACTGTTGAGTCAGTCGCGTACACGCCGAGGAGGGTACTCGAGCAGATTAAGGGCATTTCGGAACAAAAAGCTCAAAAGATCCTCACTGAAGCTTCGAAACTTGTTCCCATGGGCTTCACCACTGCTACAGAGATGCATCAGCGTCGCAGTGAGCTTATCTCCATCACGACTGGCTCCAAGAACCTAGACACACTGCTGGCTGGCGGTATCGAAACCGGAAGCGTAACTGAAATCTTCGGCGAGTTTCGTACGGGAAAGTCACAGATCTGCCATACACTGGCTGTGACATGCCAGCTGCCTTTTGACATGGGCGGTGGCGAGGGGAAGTGCATGTACATTGATACCGAAGGCACCTTTCGTCCTGTCCGTCTCCTCGCTGTGGCCAATCGATATGGTCTCTCTGGGGAAGAGGTTCTCGACAATGTCGCCTATGCGAGAGCGTACAACTCTGACCATCAGCTGCAGTTACTGAACCAAGCTGCTGCCATGATGTGTGAAACACGATTCAGTCTTCTGATTGTCGACTCAGCCACCTCGCTCTACCGAACTGACTTTCTGGGTCGTGGTGAACTCAGCTCTCGCCAGACCCATCTCGCCAAATTCATGCGCACTCTTCAACGTCTTGCTGATGAGTTTGGAATTGCTGTCGTCATTACAAATCAGGTGGTAGCGCAGGTCGATGGCGGTCCATCGGCCATGTTCAACCCGGACCCCAAGAAGCCAATTGGCGGCAACATCATCGCACACGCCAGTACGACGCGCATCAGCTTGAAGAAGGGAAGGGCCGAGACAAGAATAGCCAAAATTTACGACAGCCCTTGCTTGCCGGAGAGTGATTGTTTGTTCGCCATTGGCGAAGATGGTATCGGAGATCCGGCCCCCAAGGACATGGAGAAGAACTAAGAAAAGTGTGGAGTGTGTTTAATGGAACCGAACCAATGACTTGAGCATGTATGTTTATTTGGGCAGACATCGACGAAGCTGAGGGATGCATTGCAAAAGTTATGGGATGGTAATGAATATTCATGATAGAGGCAAGCAAGGCGTTTTGAGACATTGCATTGGTAGGAGGATCTTGGCCGATCCAGTTTGTACTTTTAATATCGGATTAATTGCATAAAATTCCTGGCTTAATATCGTGAGAGAGAGAGAGGCCGGGTAGGCCGTTGTCTTCGAGGAAGCCCTTGGCAAGGAGAACAAGGAAAGCAAGGGGAGCAAGGGAAGTAAAAGAAGCAGAGGAAGCGGTGGAAGCACTATATCGAGCGTGGGAAAACCGATGGAAAGAGCAAACCGAGGGCCGGACACCAAGGATGGCAAATGAAGAACCACCGGACCTACTGTTCACCGATCAGGTGCTGAAGAAACACAGCAACCTTACAAAAGCCCAAAGCTCCCTATTAGTGCAGGCCCGTACCGGAGTAATAGGTCTACGGGACTTCCTGTTCAAACAAAAAGTCCCAGGGGTACCCACACCCTATTGCAGCTGCGGAGAAGGACGGGAGACGGTCGAACACCTGGTTATATGGTGTCCAACACCACCGAAACCTAGAACCTGGCGAAGAAATATCATCCGCACCCACCGAGATCTTAGCCTTATACTTCAAGGTAGATCTCGGAACCAACGGCTACTGAGAAAGGTCTTAGGCTGGCTTATGGATTTAGGTCGTTTACCGGAGTACGGTCTAGCGAGAAAACTAGAATTGGAAAAGCCTGAAGAAGGAGTAGACGAGGAGGAAGAGGAAGAGGAGGAACAGGAGGAACAGGAGGAATAGGAAGAAGGGGCGGCTGAAACCAAAGTTGAAGACGATCTATACTTTCCGATATAGGTTTTTCACCTGGCCTACACGGCACGGTTTTCCTATGTAAATAGCAACAGAAGGTCCGACGCACTCTTTAAAAAAGAAAGGGTAGAACGGTGTAGGAATAATAATAATATCAAGAGAGAGTACGAAACGAGTTCCCATTGCGTGTACGGAGTAGGTAGAGATCATCTTGAACTTGTAAACCGATGAGGTGTTTCTTATCGGCTTATCGGCGAAACCACCCAACCTCAGCCCGGGCCATTCTGCCCAGTCCTGCTCAGAGCTTCCTTGTTTGCTTGGCAAGGCGGCCAGAATTCTGCCCTCCAAAGGTCCAAGAACCGCGACTCTACCAGCATCGCAACGCGACAACACCCCCGGAATTATTGATTGGTCGCTGAAAACATCACATGGGGGCAAGATGACCTCCAGGAACTTTGAGATACTCTACAAGGAGGCGCGATTGAATCTAGAGCCGGCGTCGCCATCATCAGTTATCCAGCTCCGCGTCGCACCACAAAGCGCCTACAGGTCAAGCTCAAGTCGAAGCAGCACCGACGACGAGAAAGGATACCGAGCAAAGAACCTTGCGACTGCCTCCTCCATCTATTACCGAAAACACCACACCTCCCCGAGAGCCTTTCTCTGGCGTGTCCTGGAAAATGGCACCGTCCTCAGCATTCGCGCCGCCGATGTTTGCAAACAGCAACAAGCCGTTGATGCGCCACTGATCCTCAACCTCCGCTTTCCTTCTACGATACACAGCTCCTGCATTGGCTTCGCAGACTCTAAGGATACCGATGCGCTGTGCGTCTTTGTTGTAGACCAGTCCAACCAGCTGTACTCGATCACAATACGACCTGACCTCTTCCGCAAGAAGACGACGACTGATGGGGGACTAGGAGATGCTTGTCGGGTGTACTCGCCGCCAGGATTTGGGTTTAAGCATCCGCATCGTCTTGCAGTTGTCAACTCTGATCAGCTAATCGTCACTATGCATGATGGTGGCATCTTGAAGTTTGACAGAAATAAGACACACGATGGTGAGGTCCCTTCGTTGTGCCTGGTTAGACTACATATGCTAACTTTGTCACCTCTACAGTACATGCGTTGCCATGGAAAGAAACCATCTACAATGTCGCAGGCTGGGGCCAAAGTCTGCGTGGGCTTGTTCCTTTTCAGCGAAATCCGACAGTTCGGTACGAGAAGGTCAACATGGAGTTGACAGCGGCCGTATCCACAGCAGTCGCGACCATGGGACTCGATAACACCGCCTTTCTTTTCACCATTTGCTTAGATCACAGAATGAGGGTTTGGGACGTGCGCACCGGTTCGATTTTATACACCGGCGACATCTTGAATGCGAGTCGGGATGTGCAGGAGGGCTCATCATGGAACATCAACCCTTCACAGAGCAACCTAATCCGAATATTGGATTCCGATCGTGGCGAGTGTCTAGTTACCACATTTTCACCTGTAGGTAATGGCGAGTTCAAGTTCTGGAAAGTCAAGGCCAACGATCAGGGTTCTATTCATGTTGCGGATTACTTCCCTAACGAGCAGTTGATCCCCCCAAGTCCATCCTCGATGGATATTTGGTCTATGGCCGACTTCGCTGTCACAAAGCAACAAGAGGGGCCAGAACTTTGGGCCCTGTGGAAGAATAACACCAGTTATCGTGTGCACAGGCTGCAGATACACCCGCGAAATGGTGTTGCGGTCTTTAATGACGGGTGGAAGACGGTTTACATTGAAAACTCGGTACCAGTGGTTGAAGCTTCGGGCCCATGGAACTCGGTCGACTCGACTGAGAAGTGGCTCGATCTTATTTTCTTCCCCGGCAGATTTTCGAAGGCTACACTTCAAACTGCCCTGGCCGTTTATGAAAAGGGACTGGGTACTTACAAGGAGACGTCTTCAAGGGCGGGAAAGAGCATCGCAGAGTCGATTTGTTCTGTTCTGGGGTCCACAGCAGCGCTGGGGAAGACTTCAGCCGGTGGCGCTGATTATGAGCAGTTCAGAGGCACAAGCGAAACTCAATGGATACGGTTTTGGCGTCTTTTGCTTGAGCTCGACAAGCAAAGGGGTGAAGCTCTTTCCCTAGTGTATGACTTGGAGGGGGGCATGGTATGGACTGCGTGCGCAGATTTGCTTGCTGCTGTGAGGCAATGCAGTGATATGGACCGGGTCTTTCACAATCTTTCAAGCCCAGAGAAAAAGGACGAGGATGTCGCTGCTCTGGTGTCTGCCGGTCTCACCTTCGTGGAAGGTTTCAACGATAGTACGTCGCAACTGAGCCGCGCTGCTCTGAGAGCCGAGCTGTTCCAAGAGTCTTCGCTACCAGACAGCGAGAGGATGCAGCTGTTTTTGGATCGGGCAGGGTTCTGGTCAGCGGTCGGGGATGATGATATCGCCCAAGTCACCGAGATCCTTGGCCAGAATTACCGGACAATAACCTCTCGGTTGTATGAGGATCTGTTTGATTTGATCACAGCCACAAGCGATGCCAACTCACAGGAGCTTAGAGAGCAGTTCACTGGGTTTGGTCGGAAGGTTATTGTTCGTTCTGTTCAAGAAACGGTCGAGCTTCACTGGGGAATTCTCTTCAGTCAGCTGATACTTCTCGTTCATATGGAGTTTGATATCGAAAATGAAGACGAAAGCCCACTCCACTCGCGGTTTGACGTGGGCTCGATATACCGGCGGTTGATCGCGGCTCTTCGAAGACTCGAGCATTTGAGGTGGATGGTCAAAACAGAACTAAACATTCCAGCCAGAGTGGCGGTAGCATCTGGAGTTTCTTCTCCTCAGTTGGCCAAGCGCGGACAGGAGGAGACACACAATGTGACAGCACTCGAAGGGCTGACTGGCCACCTTTATGGATTGCCAGAGAACAATGACGAGCCATTGCTTTCCGCCATCACAGACCTGGTCCTGGACCTTTGTGCCCCTGGTAGCACCACTGTCCTCCAGACCTGTCTTCTCCAATGTGGCCTGCTCAAGCACGACCGACCAGATCTCGCGCTCGAGCTCAATCCGTTCGCCGACCAGGACCCCTTTTCTATCTACATCCAAGGCCGTGTTTTCCTTGCGCACAAGGACTACGACAACGCTGCCTACTACTTCAGACGAGCAGCCATTGGCCTCAGCATTACCATGAAGCACGTGGAGCGCCACAGCTCCGGTCTTCTTGACGACACAGAATGGAACCTCCTTAACAGTGGGCTCCCAAATTACTACAGCCATATCGTCTCTCTCTTTGAGCGCCAGAAGGCCTACTCTTACGTCATGGAGTTCTCCCGCCTGGCCCTCCAATTCGTGCAAACCGGTGCGCAGGACACAGCAAGCATTAAGACTGAAATGCTGAGTCGCCTGTTCACCGCCTCCTCGGCTATCTCCCACTTCGAGGAGGCCCATTCTGCTCTCCTCCAAATGCAAGATGAGGCCTTGCAGAAATCCTACCTCCGCAAGCTCGTCGAGAAGATGTGCGAAACCGGCCAAAACAAACAACTCATCAGCCTCCCCTTCTCCGGTCTCCAACCCAAGGTTGACGATATCCTCCTCGAGAAATGCAAGGTCACACGTGACGTCCTCAACGGGGTGCCCTACCACCAAATCCTCTACGCCTGGAGAATCAGCCACAACGACTACCGCGGTAGCGCCGCCATCCTGCTCGATAGACTGCAAAAGCTCCGCCAAGCGGGCGAAGGTGATAAAATCAACAGCATCAACGGCGATGCGCTGGATACCCAGGTCACTAGGCAATACCTCCTCCTAATCAACGCCTTGAACTGCGTGCCCCCCGAAGAGGCCTACATCCTCGAGGAGATTTCCGCTCAGGATAAAGCTACCCCAGCCCCAAGATCGAACGGTGACGACCTTGACGCTCAGCTAGAGGACCTCTCCAAGAATCTCGACGCCGAGAACGGCGTCAGTGGAGTAGGTGAGGATGAGGAGGATGCAGCCCTGCTCGCGAGGATGAAGTCGTTCCTCTCGCGGCCGGCGGGGACAGAGGGGACGGCGCCGAGAATGCTGTTGACGCTGGCGGATATCAGGAAGAACTACCAGCTGGAGCTGGACAGGATCGTAGCGATTCAGAACAACCAGTTTGCGATCACGGGGGATGAGGATGATGGGTATGGTGGGCTGGAGGTGGATATGATGGATATTGCTTAGAGACAGCACCAGTGTAACTTTGTAGATGGAACAAGGACGGAACGGAATGAGGTGGGGGTTTCACGGTGTTGGTGTTTGTTGGGATCGTAATGAATTCTCTGTTGTAGAGTCTTTGTCTTGTTATTTTTTAAAACTTTGAGGAAATCAAAAATTGGGAGATACCTTTTTGTTGTATGTGTTGCAGGTTGTCCCACTTGTTCTTGTATGTTGTTCAATTAAATTCAAGCAAAGTATTGTTTCGAGAGGAAATCCCCGGTGATGTTGAAGACGGCCTTTATTATAACCCCATAAACGCCCTGCCCGATGCTGAAGAAATTATCAAACAAAAAGCTTTGTACAGCCAAATTCGCTAACAGAAACAAGAACCCCCCGCTGTAATAAAGCTCTCCTTCGACTCAGACCCGCTCGTTCAATCCTTCCTCCGAACCCATATAGCCCAAATTACTCCGTCACTTAAGGATGTTTCTTGAACCCCTGCCCTGGGTACTCCCAACTCCTCCCCAACTTACGCCGGCACAGTCGTAATTCTGTCCTCTGTTGGTGCTGGTAGGCCATCTGGCCCGTTGGTGAGTTCCGGGGCTTGGCGGTACAGAATGATTTCTGATTGCTTGAAGTATCTCCTTGCATCTACGATAGAGTTAGCAAGGTCAAGGAATGAGTGGCAGCGAGGCGCGCTTGCTTACCTTCATCAATAAGGACAAGGCTGAGGTAGTATCTCGTGGAAAACTTCTTGTTGACATCTCTGAATGTTGGTGTCAAATCGAAGCCGCCCAGGAACAACCTGATAGGTATTGTTTCTCCTCTTGATGGTGACCCGTCCATGATCTAGACCAGCCGTTAGTTTGTTATGTCGGAGTGCCATAAATAGAGCTGCAATCAGCTTACCTCAAACCGAACCAATGTCTCACTCTCATTATATTGATTCGGCGCTGCTCCCGTCGTCTCTCGGCGGATGATGCTCAACTCCATATGTTTGATCTTTAGGCGCACGAGAAGGAAGTAGATCCGCCCAACAATCACATCCTTGAGATGGTACTTGCTCTTGCTGTATTCGAACTCGATGTGGAGGCAGTCCTCAATACCGACGTCCATCTTGATGCTGCTGTTCATCTCGGGGGGGATGCGATAGCTGTACACCCAAATGTCCTTTTCGCGAATGACGTCGGCCATGCGGCGCGACACGGTGACGCGGACAAAGTAGCGCAGCTTGACGTTGATGCCATTGTAGGACTCGTACTGCTTCTCGACGTTCTTGAAGTTGAAGTCGAAAGTCTGGGGGTGTTGGAGTTCGCCTGGGGCGGCAAGTTCTTGGACGAGCGAGAGGAACTCGTAGTGGTTGCCGCGGTCGAAGAACATCTCTGTTGTCGTATGAGGTTAGACTTTTTGGTTTCGAGAGTGTAGAACATGGGCGTATACCAATTGTGCCGATGAACTGGACCTTGATGCCCGTGTGCTCTAGCCTCTTGCCATCTTTTGGCCGTATTGTGATGGCGCCTTTGACGGATTCGCCGTCGTTGTACAAGGGTGCCTTTTCCCGCCGGTTCTTATCGAGCTTGACATCGACCATTGACCTTTCGTCGGCGTCCTCCAAGACTATGTCGATATCGACAGGGGTTGCGAAGAAGTACGACATGTTGGGTGTGTTTTTGTTTCTGAGGCTTGCTTGGTTTGTTTGTACGTATGAGGTCTTGTGGTATGATGTGTCGTCGTGGACTCAGATATATGTGGAGCGGGACTGCTGGGATGGCTGGACCCTGATGGCAGCGGCTCAATTGTTAAGGAAGGGCAAAACCGCAGAGCCTGGGAGATTCTGGTGCGTTGATATGTTATTTGCTCGAGTTTCTATAAATCTCGGATAATTCGAGTTCGAATGAGCTGTAGCTTGAGCTGTTTTGCGTCGTCACTGCTCTTATGATGTTTGGAGTTGCGAGCTGTCGGTGTGGGTAGGAAGCACTGCGCGCGATACGTGAGAGCTCCAGACATGGAGTGGGGCATCTAGGCTTCGTCGGCCAATGACGTGGTTCTCCATCAACTACGAAGTTCGCGAGCTAGGCTTACGCTCCCCCGGCATCAGCTCTCAGTGATGGTACTCTATAGAGGGGTTCAAGTCTCAGAACAGGATGGGTTGGAACTGATGTCGTATGTCACGCCACTTAGGTCAAGTGAATTATACGTGCTTCCGGATTTTTCCACGTCCGCAGAGCTTCCATGAGCAAATGCCTTGAGTGCTTGGAGATGGACTGTCGTAAGCCCTGTGGCCCTGTCTTACAGACGTCTTGGCGTCTTGAAGACAACATGCCCAACGAGGAGCGCAGAAACATAGCGAAAGGTATCGCGAAGTAAATATAGAAGTGTCGGGCTTTCAATTGGACACTGCGGTCTCCCAATGCTTCTGAAGCGCAAATGTCAAAATTTCCAGTTTATGGTGCACCAAACCTAAGGTTGGGCTGAGAGAGGCCAACTTCAACTTTCAAGATGAAAGGCAGGAGACGACAATATCTCAATGCCCGAGACGGGCGAGGGAGCGGCTTATAATGTGGCTCAATGCATACCTATATGTATGTGTGCGAGGTTTCCTTCTTGTTTCTGAGAAGCTAAATAAATAATGTAGGGGTCGAGAACAAGTAGGTGAATCCAGACAGAGGCTAACAAAGAGGATCTGTTTAATATCAGATAATTGATAGCAGATGCGATAATCATCAGGTATGATTTGCCCAGTATCATGAACCCGATGGTCGTGTGTCTGATGGGGCCAGAGTGAGTCCAAAGGGTGATAATTTCTGTCCTTAATACGCCCTGTTAGCTTTCCATCTCGCACTTTAAGGCCGTTTCCTGAGATCCAGACAGATTCGACGTTGATGTTTTGCAGGTGGTGAGGGGTGAAAGTCGCTTGCTGGCAGACGACAGAACAGACGCACAGGCCAGAATGTACCCCACATTGCTCCAGCCTCCGCACTTTGGACCAATCGCAGTGACGCTTGGACCTCTGCCCTAACAGAAGCTGGAGGCTCGGCCGGCGCACAACTTGAATTATTCCGGGTCCCAAAATCGTGTGTGGTTTTTTTTCGGGCTTGCAACTGACCTCCGTCCACCTCGACGACGAGACAAATCAACTTGCCTCCTCACTAACCCAACAGCACCGCAGCCATGCGTTACATCCACAGTGAGGAGACCATCGAGGTCCCGGAGAACGGTACGTCTGTTGTCGAAATGAATCCATTGCGTCCCGCCCGATGAACAGGAGGAGGAAACCTGGGCGCGATCCTGGCGAACTATCAGCGACGACGACGATGACGAACTTCGACCGGTTTCTGCAGCTAGCGACTATTGAGACGATTCGATTGATATCGGGCGGGATTGCTTGGGATTTTGTTAATGGAAACAAGGGCAATTGCTGACGGATTTTTCCAATATAGTCAAGATCTCCATCAAGTCGAGACTTGTAACGGTTGAGGGCCCCCGTGGTAAGCAAAAAACTCGCATTCCCTCACTGCAGAAACAACGACGGCAGCGGCCAACATGGCTGTATCGTTGTGGTGAAATCCAGTAACCTAACCAGACGCTCTTCCTACAGGCAAGCTCACCAAGGACCTGAGCCACATCGCCGTCAACTTCTCCGTCATCAAGAAGGGCGTTGTTGGCCTCGAGATCCACCATGGCAACCGCAAGAACGTCGCCGCTCTCCGTACCGTCCGCACCCTTATCAACAACCTGATTATCGGTGTCACCAAGGGCTTCAAGTACAAGATGCGCTACGTCTATGCCCATTTCCCCATCAACGTCAACCTTGACGTCAACAAGGAGACTGGTAACCACATCGTCGAGATCCGGTATGTTACGAGCGAATGCAAAACCCCAGGATGATAGAGTGTGGAGGATGTGATGGATACCTCGAATTTTGGAACATGGATGAAGATCTTTGGGCTGACGATTGGGTGTGTTTGCAGCAACTTCGTCGGCGAGAAGCTCGTCCGCACGGTCGTGATGCAGCCTGGTGTCGAGGTTGAGGCCTCCAAGACTCAAAAGGATGAGCTCATCCTCCAGGGTAACTCCCTCGAGGCTGTTTCTCAGAGCGCCGCCGACATCCAGCAGATCTGCAGAGTGCGGAACAAGGATATCCGTAAGGTGCGTAAAGGCCCGGTTCACGGTGGATCAACGACCACTTTGTCGCCGTACAGCGCGGAGGATAAGGCTTCAGGCGCTAACTCTGTTTACAGTTCTTGGACGGTATCTACGTTTCCGAGAAGGGCAACGCTGTTGAGGAGTAAAGAAAATGACCACGGGTTTCTTTGTGCTTTATGGGGTTACACCGGATTGGCAAGGGGTCATGGGCATTTGCATATTTCTTGTAGCGTAAAAAAACGCTGCTGGCAAAATGGGCAACCTCCTTCTCAACCAAACGGGTTTTGCGGTGTGCATACCAATATCACGTCTTCGAGGTCACACCTGTTTTTTTCTCGAGCTAATGATGACGATTTGCTCTCGCCTGTATTTGGGCGATGATGATACCCAGAGCAAACTGGTGATTTCAGTTATCACGGGCGGAGCCAAGGTGTTTCTCGTGGGAAAAGCATATGTCTATTACTCCAGGTCGGAAAATGAAATTGGAAGTACCAAGCAAGTAACACGCTTGCATACGTGTACCATGTGAAATGTGATATTGATTCGGTGATTCTGCGGGACACCCTTTTCATCCTCCCACCAGGTCCAGAAAACTTTGTTCAAACAACAGTTCCAGACAACACACACCACACAGGCCCGACAAGTTCAAGAGCCAAGATGGCATGGTCCAAAACCGGGCGTTGAATGCCACCTCATCATTCGAGAAGCCTTTATTCTATCAGAATCGCCTTCCTTTTCAAAAGATGATCACGGTCAAACATTACAAAACTCTACCTCGTACACACGCCCTGTTGGAACTGACCCACGCCGTACTTCAGACGTGCTGTGATGTACAGATCAAACATCAAGTCCAATGTATGGTAGCTAATGGCGAAGAGATGACATCCACGTAACAAACAATAAACTTTGTTGCAAGTAGCTCTTCAAGGTCTTCATTGAAGACAAAGGGGTACGGTAACATGGATTCCCTCTCTTCTTTCATGTAAACATGCAGTAGTAGCTTGGTACATATTCAGATTTCACATCTTCTCATCTCCTTCAGTTGTCTACATGACTTCATATACCACATCTCCCTCCCTCCTTTATTCCTTAAGCAAAAGAGTCCCACGTTGCTTGCTTGCTCTTGTGCGCCCAGAACGCCGGTGCTAATATTAGCCACCTAAAAAATGGATAGAAATCAAAACTACAAAAAGCCAAAACTCTATACCCCCCAGCAATAAAAAGAAAACAAATCGGAAGATAAAACACAAGTGTAGAAGGGGAGGGGGGAAGGTGATGTGTGTGTGCAAAGTGGGGGAGGAAAGGTTGATATGTACATTGATTTCGTGTCTTCTCTCGTCGAAAATTCATTAGATGTTATTTTTTCCTTAGTCTCAAAGGGCGGGGGAAAAAAGGGGTAACGGGTGAGTGAGGGTGAGCTAATCATGGCCTCATCAACGCGGAGGCGACCTCCTTGGCGACCTCGCTGACCTTGCGGACGGAGCGCGAGATACACGAGTGGTTGTCCTCGTTACCCTGCTGCCTTGCCTACTATGGCGGTGGGAGCGACGGGTGCGTCTGTCACTACTTAGGGAGCCTGGTTTATTTGTTAGTCATCTGCTGCCCAGTGGTAAAGGTAATGAGGAAAAAAGACTTACTAGGGCTGTCGTTTGTGTAAACATCAGAGTAGTAGTTGCTGCTGATATCGCTCCTGCTCTTGACTGGGGCTCTCTTTTTCTTATCCTTCTTCAATCCAAGCAACAACGCCAGAGTACCAAGCGCGGCTCCCATGCCCAACAGACCGGTGCCGCTCTTCTTCTCCTTCCGCGATGCTACCGTGCTAGGCCGCCCGCCATACCACGAGCTGTGATTGGCACGCCCGGCGTGCGAGGATCCGCGACGGGTGTAGCGCTCTTCCTCAATGATGGTCTCCTTCGTCCTCTTGTCTTTCTTGCCAAATCCAAGGATGGCCATAACACCATGCCAGAGACCCCTGACAACGCAGCATGCGCAAATGGCGAGAAGCAGAGCGACACCGGCAATGGAGCCGATGACGATACCAGCAATAGCACCGGGGCTCAAGCCACCGGCTGTTCCGCCAGCAACAGGCTCTTCTTCACCTCCCGTCTGGATAGCACCACCGGCCGAGTTTGTTGACGTGGCAGTGCCACTGGTGACGCGAAATGGCGCGCTGAACTGGGTGGTGACGGTTTGCACGGCAGTATTAGTATTTGTGACGATAACGACACCTCCGGGACCAGCGCCAGGATTTGCCATACATTGCCCGGCGTGTTGGCAGTATTGCCAAGTGTCGCAGCAAATAGAGCCGCAGGGAATCCACCCGCTGCCGGCCTCGGGAATGCAGTCGGCGCCGCTGACGCCGGTCGCGGCTGGAATGACAGATTGCCAGGTTTTGGTATAAGTCTTGGTCTCAGTCCAAGTTGTCGTATACCAGGCAACTCCGCCGCCTACTCCTCCAGCGGCTGTGCACCTTGCTATCCCGTTGTTGGTGGTGCATTGTGAGCCGGAATCGCAGCAATACTGGTTCTGGTAACCGCAAGGAACTGGGCAGTCTCGCTGCACAAGATAGCCATAGCCAGCGGCGTATAATCCGTTGTTAAAGGGAATCGCAGCGGCTGAGCCGGCTAGCAAAAGCCAGAGCCGCAACATTTTGAGAAGCAAGCCGAGAGACTGTCTGGGGAAGCTGGCCGCTTAATATGCGTGTTTGGTGACAAAAATGGCACCAGTGGCCAAACCGCCGCCGGAGCGGTGAGATGACGCCGATGGCCTAAGAAGCCGTGACAATGAGCAGTGAGTTTCTAGGTCTTGAAGCGATCCTTCTCGGTGCAATCCAATCAATGACAATTTGTCAAAGCATCAAGTCGTAAAGGCTGATGAAAACTGCTTTTTTTGGCTAGTGATACTCTTGTTTGTTTTGGAATCCGAGTTCAGCGGTGAGCTGGGTGTAAGTCGCTTCTTGGTGATAGACCCGCTCTCAAAGATAGCTTGCGATAACAAGTCGAATGGAGCCTCGAAGCTGCTCTTGTCAATGATGTGGTGAGACAGTGCAGTCGCTGCGGGCAGATGCAGAGAACAGAAATTCCAGTGGGAAAGAGAAAGCCTAGAACTTGGGAAGATAGACTGGGAGAAAAACCGGGCGGGGAATGCAGTTTGGCGGGATTTATTGCAAAGTCACGAATTGGAAATGGCTGGGTGAAGTGACGGTGGTCGGGCTCAGTGTGGGTTGTGTTCCCAACCTCCCCATGAACCGAAGCTGTCACGACCAATCCACCCACTGTCACCCAGCCTCTCGGTTTTCACGCTCACATCTCGTCATCTCCCCCTGCACCCCTTGAACCCAACCCATCGTTTTGTAACGGCTCCTTTTCCCCCTTTCTGCATCGTGCTCAGGGTCCTGCTCCTTTTGCGCAAGCATTTTCTCGGCCGATCTAGATCTCGACCTACCGCCCCTCGGCCCTGTAGGTCCGGCTTGGGTGCTGCATGGAAGGGGAACATGTGCGAGTGAGTTGGCAACCCGCAGGTGCCTGTACCTGTCCAGTGGAAGAACAGCCCCAGACCATGTCCGACAGACAACCGGTTTGCTTGTCACCCTGCTTTCCTAAGCCCCCCTTTGCCGTGCCCCTTTTGATAGTGACGTCCACTGTTTACCCAGGCCCCGCCATCCTGGCTCACTGGACGATTATCACTTATCGCCATGATCCTTGCAACATCCCGCTGCACGCGCATCTGCAAGACCCCATCCTATCAGCCTTGAGGCTTGCCAATGTTCTCTTGGTCTTGGCCGTGAAGAAGAGACAGCATGGGATTCGAACGATGCGCCACACACGTGATGAGTAAGAGAGTGATACTGCGTGTCGCATGCCTCATAGGTTATCGTGAGCACATAAACTTGGATATCCAAATGTTTGTTTACAAGGACGGATATACCCTGTTGGGTTAACCAAGCCGAGAAGAGCATCTTGGATATTCCTGGGTAGACAATGATCAACGCCGTCCGTTCGCTTCTCATAACGAGCATCTGGTTTGCACCAACTCGAAAGGCTGCTGCCTTGACAGGATTGGATGTTTGGTGTTGGTTTGGTTGACGGCGCGGACAGCTGCAGAGACACCCACGCCTCACCCAGCGACGCCAAGCCCACTGGCGCAGTTACGTAACTAGGTTGGCCCGCTCCAGCTGCTGAGAGCTTCATGTCAAACTCGAAGTCCAAGCTCCCACATTGACATCCCCGACTTCACCATTTAATACCCACAGTTGCCTGCACCATGTCGCTCGATCCGCCGACGTACCTGGCATCGCTGCAAAGCAACATCCGCCAGCGACCGATTCCCTGGGATGGCGCCGTGCGCGCAGGAACCCTGACCGAGGAGCAGCTCGCTCGCATCCGCTCCGTCGACAAGATCAAGAAAGATGTGCGTAAACAGACAATTGAATCCGATCTTGATGGATACAGCGCCCTGTTTGTGGGAGGCTCCGGGAAGAAGAGTGTGTTGGAATTAGCCGCCAAGCGTCAGGATGTGGTCCAGTACATCCTCGTCCTCCTGAACGACCTCCTCACAAGTATGTCGTGCTTTCCTTGTCGGACCATCATGACTTCCCATTTGAATTGCGGTGGTCCTTTCTCTCCTTGCCACAAGACAGCTCCTCTAAGCCAATGCCGGTCATGGGCCCTGTCATCTTCACGGCCGCATCTTATCTTGTATAGAGCTCTAGCTAACCTAAAATTTAACCTCATTAGCCGTCCCCGCGCTCTCCAAGGCACTTGTTAAAACTGGCGATCCCTACCAACATTTCATTCCTCTCCTCGGCCACAGAACTGTAACCGACGATCCGATCCCGCTTCTCACCTCGACAGTGCTCGTCAGTCTCATGGCTGGTTCCAGAGATGAATCGCCTGCCGCGTCCAAGGCCCTTCCCCTCATCTACAGCTATCTCTCGTCCCTAACGACGAATGCTGACGCCGGTCTCCAAGACATCGGTGTGCAAGAGTATTCATCACTTCTGTATGGTCATGTTCCCAGGGAGCAGTTCTGGGCCCAGAGGAGCGAGACGGTTGCCCCTCTGATAAAGATTCTACGGGCGGCAGCAGGCATTGGCAGTGGTGGTGATGCCGCAGCCAGCCTGTGGAGCGGGATGACAAATCCCTCTAGAAGCGGCTTCGAGGGTTCTCTCGGTGGGGGAGTTGGACTGCAGTTGCTCTACCATGTGTTGTTAGTTATCTGGCAGCTCAGCTTTGAGGCTACCGAAATTGGTGACGATCTCAACAAGTAAGGTTCCGCCTTTCTGTCCTGTCTTCCATAGTAGTGCTAACAGATCCAGGGAATATGACTTCATCGCTCTTTATACCCAGCTTCTCCGGCTCTCTCCCAAAGAGAAGACCACCCGTCTGCTCCTCTCCACCCTCCTCAACATCCTAGTCGCCAATCAAAACACACTGCTTGCCATCGCGGTGCTCGCCCGTCTTCCCACCCTTCTGGAGAACCTAAAAACCAGACAGTTCAACGATCCCGACCTCAGAGAAGATCTGGACCGGCTCCGCGAGCTACTGGAAGAGTACACAAAGACCAAGACCACTTTTGACGAGTACGTAGGCGAAGTCAACTCTGGCCGTCTGCACTGGTCACCACCCCACCGCAATACCGTTTTCTGGGCGGAGAACGCCCGCAAGATTCTAGACTATGAGAATGGCACGCTTATTCGCAAGCTGGCGGATATCATGAAGCAGCCGTGGGAGGATGAAAAGTCGGTTCTGGCGATTGCGTGCAATGATATTGGGTGCTTGGTGCGTGAGGTGCCGGAGAAGAGGGGCCAGCTCGAGAAACTGGGGTTAAAGACGAGGGTGATGGAGCTGATGGGAGAGGCGGACGAGAATGTACGGTGGGAGAGTTTGAGGGCATTGGGTGGTTGGTTGCAGTACAGCTTTGATACGAAATAAGGTTGAGGTGTAAGTGATTGTGTGAGGCCAGCTGCGATGTATGTTGGGGAGATGATGATTGGGCAGTGAGGGTGAGCATTGGGCAACGGCAAGGGATTTTTAGACTGGCTTTTCTAACTTTATCATGAATGTACTGAATGCACCTGTTATATACCGAAGCTGTTTTACGCTTGGTCTACTTATGTTACCAAATGGAATGAATTGGTGGTAGCTTGAGGGAAGAAAGGGGGCCGCATTTCCTTATCTAATCGGAGCTCCTACGCGTATCTAAGTCATGTCTTGGCTGTGACATCATTAAGCTTCACGTCTTCATCCTGCAGGTACTATACCTCTAGCCTATCAGTTCAATCCTACAAGGCGGCAATTTTGAGAAGTTTCAACAAGCAGAAAACAGTTTAAATCAACAGGTCAACATGGTCAAAAGGGTACGTTCATCCCGTTGTTAAGATTAGTGAATGATGGGAGGGGGAGGGGGTGTACCCCGCTTGTCTCCCATCGGAGCTCCAACTAACACACGACGGTCTCTCCCAGGTCTATTTCCTTGCTCATGGAGGGATGGTACAAGGTTCGTAAAACCGTATACAATTCCAACAACACACTTTTATACATATCCGCATATATATATATATATATGTGTGTGTATATATGTGTGTGTGTGTGGATAATAACTTGGGCTAACATGAAACATCATGGTTGCTTATCATGACAGGAGTTGGTTTTCGGTACGTTTATTCTTCTTCGTTCTTAGTTTTGGCTGTCTGAAAAATCCCCTTCCTTATTTGCCCAGTCATGCCACGCCCACTTTGTGAATATTTGTTTTAACATCATACTGTGGCACACACATTTACTCAATCATTTGTATTCTCGCCAAACTAGAACAGATCAACTCACTGTCCTTTTGTCGTGCTTCTATAAACAGCCGTGAACTCACCACTGACTAACATGATTGAAATAGATACTTTACCCGCGGCCGAGCAGCAGAGCACAACCTCACCGGCTGGGTCCGAAATACAGACAACAACAAAGTCGAGGGCGAAGCTCAGGGGCAGGACGATGCCCTCGCCAAGTTCCTCAAAGAGGTGGACAAGGGGCCGAAACACTCTCATGTCGTCAAACTTGACAAGGAGGTTCGAGATGTAATCGAGGGGGAGGAGGGATTCGAGATTCGTCGTTGATAGACTTCTTTTACTGCCTCATCATGCTACCCCTACGTTTTGTGACCGCTACTGCCAATAGACCCCTCAAAAGACAGAAATATACGGTGAAGAGGAATACATTACTAGTTAGTCGAAAGTTTTGTGAACTTCAACACGCGCTTTATACTATCTTATAGTGTGAGGCTGCTGTCGTATCTTGCATATTGCTCACAAAAACCCATGGATATTCCCTTTTCTCATTCTTTCCCCTCCATCTAAGTCAGTACCTGTGTTGCTCTGTTTCTTTACATGTATATATATTCATTATCATCGAGAGAGCCGCCATAACCATCGACCAGTGGATCAGCCAGCACCGGAACCAGAACAAGAGCCAGAAAGAGTCCCAAGGAAAGACCCCGGTA
>MU866128.1:0-142701 GCA_033296915.1 Triangularia setosa | reverse complement strand
GTTGTGCACTGTTTAGCTGCACCGATCCATTATCTAGAAGTTCGCCTTCAACCGGTATCCCTTTCAGAGGTTCTGGACAGGGGATCGTCACAGGTAGTAATCACTCGTCCAGTTATTATCCTCTTTTGCAATTACATCGGTTCTTTGATCAAAAGTCTGAATGAATTTCCGGTCTCATGTCTAGCAACATTCAACCAATCATACCTCAATATTTTGACAGAACTAGAAAGTAAACAAAACCCCAAGTTAAATTATCCAAGACAATACCAACCCCAAACTCCCAAACCCTAATCTGAAAATGCCTAACATGGTATGACGACGAATCCCGAAAGAAGAGACAAAATAGCGAAGGTCCAGGTGTGAAAAGGTAGTAAGTGAGAGTCAAGAAAGATACTATCGCGATCCCTCCCTTCGCAGCCCTCACAGTAACCAACCACAGCCCCATCCACTTTGCCCCCCTCTTTAAAAGATGGAGTTGACAATGTTGGACCCAATAGTAGCACCCGCGCCAAAGATGGCCGCATTGCCCAACTTCTTGCCAAACTTCTTCCCATGCTCACCCATCTTACTGCCCCCCTCACCCTCGCCCTGCTGCGGCTGCTGTTCGGGAGGCGGTTGCTGCTGGTACGGCTGCCCCGGCGGAGGCGCTCCGGGGTACCCTCCCCCGTAAGCCGGCTGTCCGTACACCGGTTGCTGAGGATAAAGAACTGCCGGTTGCGCCGCCTTCTCGTCCTCCACAACGACATAACTCCTCGGGAAGATCCCCTCCTGCCCCGTCCGCTGGTTCCTCCCCATCCACCAATCCGCATTCATGTACTCAAATACCGCGATTCTATCGTCCTTGTCGAAGCTGCAATCCCTCGCGTCGGCAGCATTGTATTTGTAGAGCGCCTTCGCATGGGCGATGATGGGCTTGGTGGGTGCCGCAGCAGGGGGAGGGTTCCTTCCCGGAAGAGCTGGCGGGCCATTGCTAGGGCCGGTAGACTGAGCGTAGGAAGGAGGTGGGTTGGGGTTTCCGCCTACTGAAAGAGCGGCCAGGGCTGCCGTCGGGGGGGCTGGGACAGGGGCGGTAGAGGAAGCAGGAGTTGAAGCGGGGGCAGGGAGGGAGGCGTTGCGGGGGGCGGGGGTAGAGCGGGAGTTGAAGGACGACTCAGCGGGGAGGAGACCAGAGATGGTGTCGTAGACTTCGTCGTCGATTACGCCTTTCTCGAGGAGGGATTCGAGTTCCTAAATCGAGAGAGTTAGATGGTTTGGTGTGATAGGAAACAGGGCAAAGTTGCTTGCATTCTTGATGTTGCGCAGAGACCGATTGGTCTCAATCACTCTTTGACGGTCTTCGGAGACCATGATTACTGGTTTTGGTGGCACTGACTGAGAGTGATTTGGGATAAATTTAAAGAATATCTTCTGAAAAATCGTCTCGAGTTTGGCGTTTGTTGTTGCAATCAACAGGGTGGTGTTGTGTTGGTCAAAGGTTGCAGAAAGGTCACAAAGGTGGCGCAGGCAGTGCTGTGACGAGGCCGGAGCCCCACCCAAAGTCCAGTGGCACCCGGGCGCCGGGGGTGCACTGTGTGCCGGTACCCGAACCGTCGAGAGGCACAGAGCAGGGGCTGTGCCTCCCGTACCCGACAGTGGGGCGGGCCGAAACAAACGTCCCGAGTCAGCAGCTCACTGTCAAAATTACAGAGTATATAGTTTTTTTTGGTATTTGCATTCAGTAATGTCTATTTTGAACATGCCTGTCACTCTCTAGTTGACAAACTTGCTGTTCTCGCTAACATACAAATCTACATACTGGTCGACCTCCATGGCCTCGAGCTTCTTGGGGTTCTGGCCAAGCTCAAGGAGCTGCTGCACCTTCTCGGTGCTGTAGTGAGGCTCCAAGTGGCGCTTGTACTTGGCCATAATCACGGGCTTCGCCTCCTCACGACGGAGACGGTGGCCGAGAGGGGCCTCAATGACAACCTCGGGGAGGACGGTGCCGTCATTGAGCTCAACGGTGAGACCGTTGCTGATGGTGCGAAGGGCGGGGTCATGGTAGTCGGCAGTGAACTGGGGGTCCTCCACGCACTTGATCTTCTTGCGGAGAGACTCGACCAGAGGGGAGGTGGCGGCCTCGGAGCCATCAACGTAGTCGTTGGCGGTGAGACGGCCAAAGACGAGCATGACGGAGCACATGTACTGGATGCAGTGGTCACGATCGGCAAAGTTGTCCATGGACTTGAACTGCTTGTCGATAATGCGGACGCAGGCCTCGTGTGTCCTGCAGGTGATCTCCTTGATGTCGGCGGCAGACTTGCCCATGGCCTTCAGTTGGGCGTGGATCTTCTCAGAGGCCTCGACGGCGGTCTGGGAGTGGAACTCAGCAGGATAGGACACCTTGAAGAGAACGTTCTCCATGACGTAGCTACCATAGGGGCGCTGGAACTCAAACTTCTTGCCCTTGAAGAGAACATCATAGAAGCCCCAGACGGGAGCCGAAAGGACGGTGGGAATACCACTCTCGCCCTTGAGAACCTTGAGAGCCAGGTTGACGGCGCGCTGGCAGGCATCACCGGCAGCCCACGACTTGCGGGACATGGTGTTGGGGGTGTGGCGGTAGGTACGCAAGCTCTGGCCGTCAACCCACGCCTGGGTAATGGCATCGGCAGTCTGCTTCTCGTTGAGGCCGAGCATCTTGCTGACAACAGCGGTGCTGGCAACCTTGACGAGGACGACGTGGTCGAGGCCAACCTTGTTGAACGAGTTGAGCAGAGCAAGGCAGCCCTGGATCTCGTGCGCCTTTATCATAGCCTCGAGAACATCGCGGATGGTGAAGATCTTGCCGCCAGCGAGGTTGCCGCCGGCCTTGTTGGTGCGGGTAATCCAGTCAGCCACGGCCAGGATAGCGCCCAAGTTGTCACTAGGATGCCCCCACTCAGCCGCGAGCCAGCAGTCGTTGTAGTCGAGCCATCTGATCATGGCACCAATGTTGAAGGCGCCGTTCACGGGGTCGAGCTGGTAGGGTGTGCCGGGCACCTTGGTGCCGTTGGGCACAACGGTTCCTGGAACAATAGGGCCGAGAAGCTTGGTGCACTCCTTGAACTGAAGACCCTCCAGACCGCAGCCGAGAGTGTCGAGGAACACCCATCTCGCCGTGTCAAACTGTTCAGGGGGAACGTCAGCGTCAGCCGAAGATGGGATGAAGCGGGACTGGCTCCGGGGGATTTCAACTCACGGCAAGCTCAGAGTCAATGGGCTTGTTGTGCACGTAGTCGGCGATGTCCTGGATTTCAGGATCATAGCCCTTGTGCTGGGAGGGGGACGGGGTCGTGGTCGCGGCAGACTGTAGAGAGGCCATGGTGGAGAAGTTGCTTCTGCGGGCGTGGAGGGCAGCGGGAGCGAGGGGAGCGGCCGTCTTAAATGTGCTGCTCAACAATGGGAGAGCGGAGCGCTGGGAGAAGCGCTGTGGAAGGCGTGTGTGCAGGGACTTGGTGGCCTGGCGCAACCCACGGTTGACAGCAGACATCGTCAATGGCAGCAATGGCACCTGGCACTGGCTGACGGTGATGTTTGGAAGGGGAGTGACACCTTGAAAACAGAAATAAAGAAAACCAGAGACCTTCTTCTCCTCAAGTAAGCCGCGAGCTGCCACAGGGAGCTACACCATGTCGCTCGAGCGGAGGCTGTCAGTGTTTTGCCGCGGCATGCCGAAGCCAACCACCCCCGCATTTGCAACCGCATCCATCATCTCGCGCCCCTTGCCACCTCTAAAGGCTGTACCTCGGGGACCCTGAAAATGCCCTTTTTTCCTAGTCGCTGAGTTCCTTATGTCCGTCCCCATCGTATGTCCTAGCCCTATATCTCCGAGCTTTGGTTTTGTGAGCTATCTTCGACCTGTTCAGTTCCTCCTCCAAAGGCCACAATCATCGAGCTTTGAGCATATGTTCGGTGTTTCCAGGATTTGTGCGCCCAGGGAAGATGCTGGGATCTGCGATTTCACCCCGCGCTTGGCCAAGCCAATCTTGGCAGCTCCGTTTGCAGCAAGGGATTCGCGGCTACCTTGTTATCGGATATATCAATATCACTTATAATGGAATAGCAGAGCAGTCTGCACGAGCCATATGATTCTCATTACTGCACGCCTCGCAGTCTTCATGTTCTCTTCGCTGACTTTCTCTCCTGACTGTCAATGTCACATTTACCTCGAGGTATCTTCAGCAACGATTGTGTACTGTCACTCATCTCATTGCGTCACCTTGAATCCACCACTTCGTACACGAATCGCGCCTCCCCGCGAATGTCAGCTTCCTGTGGAGAGAAGGACCCAAGCAAAATCCTAGTTTCCACTCAGGTGGACCCTCTCAAGCAATAATGATCTGGGCTGCTGGAGGCTGAAGTGGTCACAGGATCTATTGCTACGTGTTGTCCCTATTTCGATCCTAACCGCTTCACCGAGATAACACCGATATCGCAGAACACATTCCAACTATGAACTCCCACACCTCCGGTCTCCGTCTCGTTGAAAGGCCCCATGATTCAGCTGCAGTTGGTCGACCATCTCCATCCACTGCTCAAGCAGTACTCCTTTGACACGGAGCTCTGGCAGCAGATAGGCATGCAGCACATTTCCTGGTCCACATTGCATCCACCGCACCTAGATTCGTTGTCAGCGAGTTCTCTTTGGCCTGAAGCATCGGCGAAGCACTCACCACTGGCAGGCAACACAACCCTCACGTCTCTTGACGATAAGTGTTGGTGGTCTCGGGCTTCTCAGCCGGGCTGATCATGTATCCCAGACCCTCGCCGAGGGCGGGTAGGCCAACCTGGAAGGTTTCGGGAGCAGGGCTGTTTCAGGGTGCAGCTGCAACCATGGATGCCAGCATGGCGATGAGAGCGACGGAGAATTGCATTTTCCCAGGGGGGGGGGGGTTGATTCTGGCTGTTGAGTTTTGATGACGAGTGAGAGTGAGGATGGGATTCGGACAGGACCTTGAGGGCAACCGGCCACGATATTTATACCCATTGTCCGTGCCTGAGGCCCTTGATCCGATCAGTCGCACACCACCTCACGATCTGTTTGGTTCTGCATGGCAACTCTGGCAAAACCTGCCATGGCGTGTCATGGCTCCTTTCGACGGTTA
The DNA here is from genome assembly GCA_033296915.1 of Triangularia setosa. Taxonomy (NCBI): domain Eukaryota; kingdom Fungi; phylum Ascomycota; class Sordariomycetes; order Sordariales; family Podosporaceae; genus Triangularia; species Triangularia setosa. The sequence goes on along the minus strand of MU866128.1, from coordinate 137,578 downwards.
TTCGGCATATCGGCGACGCTTTGATGATGTTGAATGAAACGATGCCAACTAGAAGTCACTGTGACCTTCCCTGGTTTACGGTGAAGCGACATATGAAAAGGATCGTGGCCCTTGGTTGTAGTTGATTGTTTAGCAGCAACCAACCATGCCTATCAATACAACAGATTTAACAGGACTGTGGCCGCCCAACTACCAACACACCTGGTTATGTAACGCAACTAGTGCAGCACAGCCAAGACTAGGATGTAAATGATTGTTCTGAGGTGAAAGGATTTACGGATGTAGGGTGATAATTAAGGACACCCGGCCCGAACATGATGTTGAATAAAACCTTGGACTCGCAACGGCCCAGGTCTCACAGCTAATCTAGCCTTGTGTGGGTAATTACTTCGCTAAGGAAATGACTTGACATCGGTTGTGCAAGTAGAGCTATCGTGAAAAGATGATTCAAAAAAAAAATCAACGCTGAAAAAACACAAACGCTCGTGACGGGCCAGCGTCGAACCTGGGTCTTCGTTCTAATTTGGGAGTGTAATCACCGCTATACTACCGCGCCACGGAGGTGTTGCTAGAGAGCTGGAACCAAGTAGGTGCTATGGTCAGCTTATGTCTTTACCTTCTGATTAAGGAGAAGTGGCGTTCCTTGGTTGAGCTCTGTGAACATTAAAAGACCGCCCTGCCAAGACGACCGCTCTTGCTGGGGAGCACACCCATCTCTGGACCATATCCTCCGGAGACACAACCCCCTAAGTGTCACCACCAAATGGGAGCAACTAACAGACACTCCTATGGATCCCCCCGGCCAACCTCTTGACCTCCTCGCCAGCCCTTTCCCTCACCGACTCATCCTTCTGATCATCCTTGTCCTGCTTCTTCCCCTTGCCCGTCTTCCTATTTGGACGCCTCCGGCCCCCCTGCTTCCTCATAATCGACAAATCAACTTCGTCATGATCGATGAGCTGCTCTGTAACCTGGACAATGTCTGTGACAAGCCTGTCCAGCAGATCAAAGCTCATGCTCTCCCTGATGACCACCCTCAGAATCTCCGTCTTGTCCTCGTCGGGGGGCAAGGCGTAGTTGGGGATGATCCACTGTCTCGCCCTCAACAGCAGGGAAACATCCTCCTGCTTGATATGGGGGAACTCCTTCCTGAACTTGTCGGTGAAGCGGAAGGAGACGACGGGGAGGCCGGGGGTGTATCCGGCCGATGTTTCCTTTTCCTGTTCCTCCTCTTCTTTCTCTTTACCTCCATCACTTCCCCCTGTAAATGTCTCTGCTGCGACCTTGATCTTCCCTGCCACGCCGCTGCTGCCCTTCACAACCGGCCGGTGGATATCACTCACACATGTGTACCACCCCGTCTCCTCCAGTCCTCTCGACAACACCCTCGCATTCGCCAGACAGTTCTCCATAATCTCCTTGTATCCCCCAAAGCCCAGGTGAATCAGGTTGTAATACTGCACCACCACCTGCGCCCCGGGCCTCGAGAAGTTCAGCGTGTAGCTCTTCTCCGTGCCCCCTAGATAATGCAGCTCAAAAATTAGCTCCTCCGACAGGTACTTTTCATCCCGCCAGACGATCCACCCAATCCCGGGGGTGACGAGACCGTATTTATGCCCAGAGACGTTGATTGATTTCACTCTCGGCTGCTCAAAATTCCTGTTTTTTTTTGTTAGCAAAACCGTTGTCTCTCCTTTTTGTTTACCAATGTGGCCGCGGCTAGGTTGTACATACCACTTTTGCCCCGCCCCCGCAAGTGTAAAAGGAGCCACAAACCCCCCTGACGCAGCATCAACATGCACATGCACATCCCACCCCCTTTCCCTCTGTATCTCATCCAGCACCTCACACACCCTCTCCACAGGTTCGTAGTGTCCAGTGTAGGTACTCCCCAGTATCACAAACACCCCAATGGTATTCTCATCCACCCTCTCCCTCACCAACTCCGGATCTAAGCAGTGATTACTCCTCTCACTGACCGGCACAGTCCGTGCTTCCACCTCGAAATACCGCGCGAATTTCAGCAGGGCTACCTGGGCGTTGGAGCCCATGATGATGTTCGGCCCCGGCTCATGGATGTTCTTACCTTGGGCTTTCATCTTGGCTTGCCAGCGGCGTTTGAGGGATAATCCGGCGAGGTGGATGGCCTCGGATGAGCCGACGGTAGGGGAGCCGATGGCGTGTTCGGATTTGGAGGCACCCCTGTGGTGGGTACGGTTAGATTAAACTCCTGGGAAAGGGGGGAAGGGAAGGAAGAGCGTGTACCATAGATTGGCCAAGATAGAGACGCAGCGTTCGGAAAGGGATAACAGGGCGGGGTACTCGTCGTTGTCGGCGAGGTTTTTGGAGAGGTTGGAGGTGAAGAGCTTGTGGGCGTTGGGGTCGAGGTAGGTGCCTACGAAACTTGCGAGGTTGAGGTTGGGTCGACCGTCGAGGTCGAGCTCATTGTTGATCATGGAGTACACCGTGTCAGACGGTGCTCCCTCCGGGGGGATCTCATACTTGGGTATGTCTTGCTGGCTGGCGTAGGGGGTTGAGTAAGGGGTGAGGTGATGGGGTTTGTTGTTGGTAGATTTGGAAAGGGGGCGGACGGATTCGAGGTGGTGGATTATATCCTCCGGGTCGACCTTTACGACACAGACAACTGTTAATTGGGAGTGTGTTGAAGAAGGTGGTGATTTTACTTACGTGGCGTCCGAGAGACATGGTGAGAAGTGAGCTTGGCCGAATTGGGAAGGTGGGGACTCTGTGTAAGTGATGCTCAGGTGAAGATGTGACTTGGTTGAGAGCTTGATTAGAAGCGACAAATTCAACAAACAAAATGTTGGGTGAATAGAACCCCAAACATGGGAATGTTCATCGTCCTCAAATACCTTTCTTGGCTCCGCGGAGTCTTTTGTGCCAGGTCTATCTCAACCAAGCAGTGCTAGTAAACGGATCAGCTGCAGGTTTTGAATTATGACGACACGATTAGTGGAGATCAGGTTCTCGACCCCTCTTAAACGACAAACAATCCAGATTCTAACCAGTAAAACAAAAGCTGTCTAACAGACGTTAGAATTCATTACTATTTAACAGGCAAGTACTCTGCATGGCTTTCCAAGAATCCAGTAAATATCAACAAACAGTTTCCAATCAAAGCTTCGCACCCGCAGCCCGTCTCGCCTCCCTCTCCCTGTCGCGGAGCAAACGACGCAAAATCTTTCCGCTTGGGCTCTTGGGGATAGCATCGATGAACTCAATGCCTCCCTTGAGCCACTTGTAATGCGCCTTGTGATCCTGGACATGCTTAAGAATCTCGGCCGTCATATCCTCGTCCTTGCGTCCAGCCATCGCAGCTGGTGTTACCACGAAGGCCTTGGGTACTTCGCCGTCACGCTCGTCAGGAACCGCAATGACGGCGCAATCGTCAACGGCCGGGTGGGTAAGGAGGTGGGCTTCCAGTTCGGCAGGGGCAACTTGATGGGCCTGTTCAACGCAACATTGTCAGCTGCTGTGGCCAGGTCATTCTTCAGGAGCGATTGTGGACTCACCTTCACCTTGATCAGCTCCTTGAGCCGGTCAACAATGGTAATGTGCTCATAGCCGCTGGGCGCTTTAGTGACGATGACTTCATCACCGGTCTTCAACCATCGTCCATCCTCGTCCCAGACGTAAGCCTCGGCGGTGGCCTTCTCGTTGTTCAAATATCCGAGGGTGATGGAGGGTGATTGAACCAGGAGTTCTCCTGGTGTGTTGTACTCGGTGATCTCCTTGCCGTCTTGGTCAATAACCTTGGCCCGTGTGCCTGGGACCAGAGACCCAGATGTGCCCTGGTGGATATCGTGCTCGCTTGTGGTGCAGACGACAGTAGCTGACTCGGTCATACCTGTGGAACAAAAGTTTAGTCTCGCCTTCTAAGTAATATGTCAGGTCCGGGAGCAAATACCATATCCTTGACCCACATGCCACGTTGGGTAGATTTTGAGAAGCTCTTCGGCAGTTTCCTTCCCTAGTGGTGCTGCTCCTGTAAAGAGAAGCCTGACACTGCTGAGGTCGTATTTCTTGAGGATATCTCTGCTGCTCAACATGCGAATTACGATTGGAGGGACCTGATGTTGTCAGAATGGCGTCGAAGTATGTATAGGAAGCGGACTCACCAAAGGAAGATAGTTAATCTTGAACCTTTCAATGGCCTGGAGATATTCTGTAAGGTCAAACTTGGGAAGGACAATGACCCCATCACCTCTCCAAACTGAAGAATGAGCAATGACCACCAGCCCATAAATATGACTGAAAGGGAGCAAGCCCAAAGCCGTTTGTGTTTCCACTCCGAATTTTTCTCTTGAAACAGAGTCGTAGATGCAGAATTGCATGGTATTTGCAATAACATTCTTGTGTGAGATCATGACAGCTTTCTAGCCTCCAGTTAGCTAACCTACACCTAGTCAAAGCCCAACCGTTTTTGACTTACCGGCAGACCGGAAGTGCCGCTAGAGTAGCAGAGAAACGCCACTTGTCTCTCACCCTGGCCCTTGACCCATTTCAGGGGCTCAAGTTCGGGAACCGAATGGCCCAGTTGAATGAGGTCGTCTACGGTCTTGTATGGGAGCTTCTTTGAATGCACTGGCGCATCCATGATAAAGATCTTGTCATCTGGAATACCCACTGCCTTTGCGGCTTTGAGGGCAGTCTCCAAGACCGGTGCGCAGGTGAAGAGCGCCTTGGCTCCTGAAGAACGAAGTTGGTGCTCGAGCTCGCCGGCTGAGTAGGCGACATTGGCGGGAGTGGCGATGCCGGACAAGCGGTGAACTGAATGGAGTACAGACAGGTAGTCAATCTGATGGTCAAACGCAACAAGTCAGCGAAGCTCGGCGCACACCTCTGAACTCCTCTTGTTCTTGCACTTACAGTATTGACGGAGAAAACAGCAATAACCTTATCCCATGATGAATCAACGTTGGGTTCCCAGCCCATGACCTTGGACAAGGCCCTAGCAAGAAGCTCGGTGCGGTTGTGCTGCTCAGTCACACCATATGTCTTGCCTGTCAAGCCACAAGTGAAGGGATTCTGGCTCTTTGCGATTGGGCGACGGCCGTAGATCTCATTCTTCATAAATTCTCCGATGGTGATCGAATCAGGGGGGTCTGCGAAGGAACTGGTTAGCCATGCTTGCCTACATCAACACGCCAGCATTCTGGGGTAAATCTCACCGAATGGGAGTTTCGGAACCCACGGAGGAGGATAAAAAACCATCTTGACGCGGTTTCGTGACGGTATGTATGGCTGTTAAATTGACACGGCTGAACCAGTCGGCTGGGAATGCTGTTCTCGACACCACAGTGCTTTATCGTTAGTGCTGTCTCGACTATACAGCCTCAACAAAACCGGTTCTCAATATAGCAGTGTCGGTGCAGGTAGAAGAAAAGGAGAAGGTTTTTGGCCACGAAATCCAGTGAAAACATGGGCATGCTCAGACAAGGCGATGACCCAGCCATCCTCGATTCTCCGCCGTCCCGTCTAGGACATGGTCGACCAGGTCCCCGAACTGTTCACGATCCCGTTTCTGGCCCACTTTCCCCATGGGCAATGGCTTGGCGCCTCCATTCCCACCAACACTTACAGACTTTCCCCGCAGTTTCTCCGCATGATCCCCAAGCTCCTCGGTAAACATCCCTTCTAGCGCTGTTTGACATGCGGGGTAACTGACCGCGAGCGATGTGCGAGCCAGCTCCACCAGCTGCTTCAACTTCCGGTGTCCCCTCGGATATCTGGTCTTCCGGAAGGCATTTGGCTAACATGAATCCATTGCCGGTGTCTGTGGGACTTGGATGACGTTTCCAGGAACAATGGCATTCTCATTGGACAATCCAAGCCGAATAGATCCTGAAGAGTGCCAGTCCGCTCCTTCCGTGCCTCGATTGCCCCCAGCATACGTCATCGTTGCTTTCTTTGAGAACCGTTGCGAGGCAGGCAGGCAGGCACAGTGGGGGAACAATTGCGCAGAATGATAGTCTTTATCATAATCATTGTGATATTTGTATTGGAATCGAAAAGGAGTGGACTGGAGAGCACGAGCGGCTAGTTTCTCTGCCAGCCCAAATAGGTGACTGCATAAATTCCGCCCAGGGTCTGCTGCATGGAGAAGGGAGGTCAAAGTGAATCATTACAATGTTCCCAGACCTAGATAGTAAACTGCACCTGACTGATGAGTACCTACGATATATGCAGGATCCCCATCTCAATTTCCACATCGGATGATCTGACATGTTTGAAAAAAGCTTGTCTCTTATCTCCCGCAGAGCCTCACATTCTGCAGGGCTGCGGTTTCAAGGGTTTGGACGACCCATCTCACACAGGGCTTGCCATCTTATGTTTTTATAAACTCACTTCGGTCATCTCACTGGGAGCAAACCACGACCATGACGGAGATCGTTCTCTCCCGCATGCTCCCTCCGTTATCTTTCATATGTTCAAAGCATCCGGCGGCATGATAATAGTCGCATACAATTAAATGAACGTGCACATCAGCCTGCTTGAACAATGCACATCGGATTGGCTGCCTGGCGAGTTCTGGAGCTGGGTGACGTAGTGTGGTGCCGTTCAACTTAATCGTTCTTGCCCCTTATTCAGGGGGAAGCCACCTCGATCCTTCCTCCGCAGACCGCCCATGCCACACTAGTCGGTGCACAATTCGAATTGTTGAAAAATTCTTCTGCCCCTGACACGTGCTCCGACGCACACTCTCATGACAATCTTCGCTGGGTCCTGGTGGACGGCGTGTTGAGGGGAGAACAGTGGCCTGTGGTCTGGGGAGTTCTTAGAGCCTTGGACGAGTTTTAGATGAGGAGCAATTACAAAGTACCTTGATTAGCCCAGTAGAGGACAATTAGGTCATGATATCAACAAGAAGACTCTGACAGCGCTCTTCCCTTTCAAACTACTCGGACCAGGATTGGTCTCTTCCTTTGCCAACTTTCTGGGCTGATAAGACGCGTCTGAACTCGTCACGCGTGGGCCGAAGATTTTCTCTCCTGTTGATAGTTGGGACGAATACACGGCTGAGACAAAAACGGCAGGCACGAGCCTTGCCTCAGTTCTAGGATTGATATCTAGCCCCCCCCTTTCTCCTTGTCATTCTGTTTTCTTCCTACTACCTTAGTCTTTTCTCCTTCGATTCTGCGTTCCATACCCATTCATAAGGGCTGAAGAGCTTTGCACCCATTCATATTTGAGCGTGAATACGGAAGGCACGGACCTTAATTCAAGTCCTGCGCAATATTCATTCTTCCCGACACTCTCGCCGCGATGCAAGAGGATGTCTTCTCTGCCTGCTCCTCTCCCTTGAACACGCCTCCCTCGTCTCCTATCATGCTTCCGCTTGGCAAGCATAAAATCACGCCGGAGAGCCAGGAGAGTCTTGAAAACATTGCCGGGCCTATCACCTCTCCGGTCTTGTCGGCCTGTGGCAGGCCCAAGCGACAGGCTGCCGTACGGGCTGCTGAGAAACTCACGTCCATCATTGACGAGTTTGGTACTCACGACGAACAGATTCAGCCGCGGGCCAGCAAGCGTTCTCGGGAGGAGTTCCCCGAGTTTGAGGACTCAAACACAGGCGCAGAAGAGGCTGTCCTCAAGCGCGTCCACACCCAGGAGCTCTCTGAGCATCAGTTGAGTGATGACGACGGGGCCGAGACTGACATCGACGCCGACTTTGAGTATGACAATGTGTCCAGCTACACAGCGGATACTGAGTTCGAGGTCCAGCCCACCAATTCTTACCACCCCCAGCCAAACACAGAAAATCCGCCGGTGGACGTTGATTCACCAGACTTTCACGTCACGAATATCTTGGCCAGTTTGAGGGCTATCACTACCCATCAGGCTTATATCAACGATCCTGGGGTCAGGCTGCTTATCACCAACCAGGCGGTGACTTATCTGCCTTTGACCGACCAGCCTTTGGTCAGCCAACCTTTGATCGACCAGCCTTGGTTCAACCCGCCCTGGTTCAACCCCCCTATCCCAATCATCAACCTGCCTGCCAACCCATTTGTCGCCAGCCCACCTGTGGTCAGCCCGCCTGTGGTGAACTCAGCCGCCATTGACTACATCGCCGCCCAGGCCTTCAACACCGACATTAACCTACCTCTCACGGTGGCTGCGGATAAGGACGAGGCTTCTGCCCCTATTGCCAGGCTCGCTCCGCGTGGCCCACCCCCTATCCACTCAAAGTTTCGCGGCGGAATCTGCGAGGCCCTCCCGTATTTCAAGGCCTATAAGAGTAGTTGTTACAATACTCAGTTGGTTGCCAAGGGTTTTTTAATTGACCAGGAGATTGAAAGGGGCGATGTTTTTGGCGAAAACGTTGTCATCTCGACTGCGTAAGTAAATCCGTTCTTCTCTTCGTTTTCTACTTATTTTCCCCTTCATCCCTATTTGTCGTCTCTTATGAGTATTCACTGCGACTGCTAATTACGAATACAGCGGGGGTAATCGAGTTAGAGAAGGAACTGCAATGGTTCGTGCTCGGGACGCCAGTGACAACGCGACGAACGTTCGTGCCCTCAAAAACGCCTATATGGGTGGCAGCTTGATTGCTATCATTGCGGGTAAGTAGAGCTCAAGACGACCATGGATCACAATATGCTAACCCATTCCGAAGGCGAAGAGCATCCGCTCTACCCTTGCCAGCCGCCGGCGGCTTACTCAGTGCTGGACTGGTTCCACATCACGTACATGTGGAAGGAGAAGTTGAGGACCAGGGGCTCTCACCAATTTTTCACCGTCTGGCGCATTCGCTTTGAGAAGGCCAACCTCCTTGCGCCGTCCTGGTGGATCCCCATCGGACACGAGGAGAACATCACTCCCGTCACTTGCCCGGTCAGAGTCTGCATTGCCTGCCTTCAAGAAAGCAAGGAGATCTTCACAATTGGCTGGTTCTGCCTGAACCACGACTGCGCCAACTACTACCAGATCTCTCGGGGCCAGGAAGTAGATATTGACTCACTCCGCTACAGTGAGGCATTTCTCAACGAGCGCCACCCCTATAATGGCCAGCTTCCTTCTCTGATGCCCGAGATACCCGGTATCGATTCTAACCAGTATGGTACCGAGCTGCATCTTCGGGGAGGGTTTGTCTGTCCCCGGTGCCATCATGCCTGCAGGCGTTTGCTCTGGAACTGGCTGCAGTGCGAGATCCCAGGGTGCGAGTTTAAACAGGCAGCTTCAATGAGCCCGTACCCCCAGACAGAGTTGAATGACGAGGTGGAAGCCTTCAGCAAGAAGATGGAGTCAAGGCGACGAAAGCACAGGATCCACGACCCCCTTGTGACGATTTGGAACGAGGCCTACGCCGTGCGCTCATCCATGACGAACCTGAGAGGATACACTGTCCGTCAGTTCTTCCTCACTGACTCGACCGAGAAGATCATCGGCTCTTTCACAATCTTCCGGTCGAATGAGCACATCAACGCCAGGGTTGATGGTCCTGATGAGCTGTTCAGGACGCTTGAGGTTGAGGATATTGGACTGCGGAGGAACCCTGCCGCCGTTGTCGGTCGTAAGTTCTATTCATGTGTCTTTTCGAGCACAGAGGTCATACTGACTTTCTCCTAGACAAACTGGAAGGATTAACCCGCCACTTTCAGCAGAATTTCGTAAGGACAACGCCCATGTTGGTTCCTAGACTGTGGTTAACCAACAACTCTTACCAGGGCGCCCGTTACAAGTTTGGAGTCTCTGTCCAGTCCAAGGGCTTCGCCGACGCCCCCCCAACCATTCTCAAGGCGCTGAAGCGGCTTGACTGGGCCAAGAGCGCCGCAGTCTCTTCGGCCACTGCAAACCTTCCCCTTGCGGAACATGGTCTTGGTGACGACTCTCTCACAGACCTTGCTGCGCACAACCAGAGCTTCAATGAGCTACTGGCCTTGGGCTACATGGAGGAGGATCGCATCAATGTACGTTGCTTTGACTCGTGATTCCATGTGGTGGTATGCTGAATTATCATCTTCCAGTATCATGATGATGGCGAGAAAGAGCTTGGTCCTGTTGTCGCGGCTCTTTCTCTTGGCTCCCCTTGCACCATGAGATTCCGTCCCAAGCGGAACAGGGGCTTTGAGACCAGTGGAACCAAGAGAGGCGGTGGCAGGGACAATCACAAGGACATTTTGGAAGTGGAGATGAAGCATGGAGACATGATGGTGATGGTCGGTACGGCTATTCAAAAGCTTTATGAGGTATGTCCTTTCTTTTATTGTAACTTGTAACGATCTCTAACAAGCATACCAGCATGCCGTCACGCCTGAGGGCAAGAGACGCTTTGCTCTCACTGCTCGTTTCGTGGACCCGGAGAAGATGGAACTCCAGTCAGATAAGGACGATGCCACCGTCAAGGGTGCCATCCCTCCCCACGCCGCCGACTTTGCGTACGATGGCTTCTAAGCCTTTTCCAACACGTCGTTGCTCTTTTCTTTTGTGCGGTTTCGAGCATTTTTTATGCCTCAATTTCAACAATTGAGGCCGTAATGGTTCATGGACATGGGTTTTCTTTGTTTCGGAAAGGGTAAAAGGGGGGGCAAAAAAAAAGGGGTGGGGGTGGGGTCAGGGGGGTTCCGGATACATGGCGTTGCATAGCAACCATCAATAACATGTCGTTTGTTTAACATTGACCCCTGTTTTTGTGTAATTTGATGTGCCTTTTCTGTGAAGTCTTATACATTTTTATTTAGGGGTTATGTTTCAAGGTTCCTCATCCGAGCTTTGATGCAAGGTATCGCGAGTGAACGCTCCTGCGTTTGTGTTTCTCGTCTTTTCACAAGACAAGATACCGCGGGCAAGCGCTGCTATAATCTAAAGATATCACGGGCAAGTGTTATTTTATTTATACTTCTTGCCTGCCTTCAATAGTGGACATCGCGAGCAAGCGCTAATCTCTGTTAAGTTGTTTATCGTTTTCGTCTGGCCTCAATAACCAATATCGCAAGTAAGCGCTACTCTAGACATGCGTAAATGCTATTCTAGTTATGATTTTGGGCTGGCCTCGGCAGAAAACATGACAAAGAAAGCATTGCTCTTGCCGTCCAAACAACTTCATTCATAGAGCCATTATTTTTAAGGTATTGGATGAATTTACCGGAGCCTGCGAGAGAGGCTGAGAGGAACCATAAAAGAGCTGCTCGCAGTATGTGGAGTGGTAAGGGAGATCTTTGCACTCGGATGCTTCAGAGCCCTGGTTACGCCAGGATTTATTGAAAGTAAACCAAAAAAGGGGCTTCTTAATGTTGCTAGACTAGAGAAATGTTGACCGCAATCCATCCATGATGGGTGCCATCCCACTGTATACCGCTCCATTTATCTACGATGGCTGCTCATCCTGTTCCAGCAAAATGTTGCACTTTTCTTACACGTCAATAGTTTTATTTTGAGGCCTCAACTAGTATCTCTCACTCACCAGCAAGAATCTTCTGGCCCTCAATGTTGACATTTGAGGCCTGGACCGAAGATTTCAAGTCTCAACATTAACTAACGCCTTAATGTGTCATGGACATAAGTTGGAACTTTTTAGAAAGGCAACAAAAAGGATTCAACAGGGGTTTGCGTGGCCGAAAGAAGCGTCAAACATACATAGCATTGCGTAGTTACCCATCAATGCCACCTCATTGTGTTATATGTCTGGGCACCCTGTGACTTGACATGCCTTTTTCGTGATGGTATATGCTTGTCTGGTTTCTGTAGATACAGTCCTGGCTGATGTACCTACAAGCCCTTCCTTTAGTTTTAGATGCATGACATGCCCTTGTAAATACCTGTTAAACATCGAGACACTTGTTTATTCCAGCTTTCTCTAAACCTCACTCAAGCTTAAAGAGAAGGCATCGTGAGCGAGTGCTGCTCCATTTATGTATTTGAAAGAGGGTATCGCGAGTAAATGGAGGCGATAAGAAAATATATAGAGCAAATAAAACAATCGTGTTTAGTTCCGAGTTCCATGGTCTCCCGAAGGGCGTTCATTAAGTTGGATAGAAGACGTTATGGGTAAGTGCTGTTCGATATGGAATTCGCATATAACTTCCATGGAAGCTTTTAAGAGCAAGTCTGCTTTATTATTATTATTTGCAAATTCTTATCTGGCTTTAACAGCAGACATTACAAGTAACATACTTTCTGTTTTGTTATCATGCTGACTTCTATAGAAGACAGGGCGAAAGCTCTATTTACAGATGTAATAGACTTTGAGAAATACATTGTAGTGAGCAATCGGTGCTCAATCTGTACTACTTATCAGCGACTCAGCACACCGCATGGTGCATAAATCGAGCACCATCATATTAATGCACGTTAGGTTGTCTCAGATGTCAACTGAGTATACAAACTCAACATCTCTCATTATCACCATAATGGAGAGAAAGAGCCGGGCCTAACCTTGCAGCTCTCTTACCAGGACCTATCCCCTTGTACCATGCAACTCTATTTTAAACATCAACAGCTCACCCGGACCACCGTGCACTATCTCTCAAACATCATGAAGTGCTGCTACGAACACGGCAGATGGCATTTCTGCCACTGTATTTATTCTTTAACTGCGGCAATGACATCAAGGCGAACAAGCATCACTCTATTTGTGATTCTCGTCAGAGCTTTAACAAGTGCCGCCGTGCGCACGCGGAGCCGTAATTGACTGCCCTAAGTGACAGGATGGGGGAAGACAGGAAGGGGCCTCTAGAAAGCGTCTCATGATCTTCTTCCACGCCTTTTCCACCACCAACATACCCTATCCTAGGTAACAATCCCCTCTCTGATGCCTGAAATCCCCGGTGTTGACTCCTGTTGATACGGTACCGAGCTACATCGGAACTGGCTGACTTGCGCGCAAGAACGCCCTTTAGAGTCTTTGTATGCCTTCTGTTGCCCTCTCTGATCCCCGAAATTCTTGAGGCAGCGATCTACATGACATAGAACTAGCTCTGACTGCGGACGGATGTGTTTGTAGACGCGGAGCCCGGATACACCTTGTCGTGCGAGGGGCATAGACAGACAGTCATGATGGGATGAAATAAACAGCCATGCTGAGATGAAGAGCCAGTCATGTGGGATAAAATAGATAGTCATGCTGAGATAGAAGAGATGGCCATGGTAAGATGGAACAGACAGGCATGTTGGGATAAAACAACCTGCATGGAAGGGCCAGAATCTTTTCTACTTCATACACACCTCCGAGCTCATTATGACGCATCCAATAAACTTTCGAAGGCCTCAGTCACGCTCGAAGCACTCGTGTCTTGTGATCCTACATACCTAGGAAAGACCTTGGAATACGTCCATAAGGCCTCGGTACAACTATATATTACATCTAGTCGGGTAGTTGGTCTACACACAGCTGCACAGGTCCAGGTCACAACATTGTAGCTGCGGTCTCGGAGACTAGACCGGGGGTTACAACTAGACAACCCTGAGTATAGACCGGAGAACCCGGGGCTGGGACTGGATGTGAGCCGGTTTATGTAACCCAGGGACGGCAGCAGAACCGGAGAAGCGGGTCTCCTAAGCAGAAGCAGGGCTGGTCATCGCCAGGACGACGCCAATATCCACGGAAGCACCGTCCCTGGCCCTGTTAGACAGCAACAACAGAAGCCACAAAGCTCCAGAGAGGACCGGTTGTCAACAACGACTGTGTAACGTCAGCCTGCAAAATGTCAGAGAACAGAGCTCTAGCGACGAGAACCAGAACGAGATTGCACCCAGCGCTGGCCCAAGCCCCTTTGGGCAGCGTGACAATAGCTCACATCTTCGCATCCATACCCCTCAGGCCTGACATGTGTGTGACCACCAGACCGGGTACAAGACCCGAGTGGCGAAAGAGGAGACAGTGCCGGTACCTGCATCGATGTCTTGGATGATCTGCAACTCACTGGCCGACATACTATTTGAAAATCGAACTCAAGCCTCCAGGCTAGTGCTTTCTCACAATTATCCAGTGTTCAAATTCCGTGCTGCTAAAAAGACAAAAATACCATTTCCATTCAACGCCAATTCCAGATATTCACAAACATTCACCCACCAACCATTATCCCTCCTCAAAAACACAAAAAGCTCTTCCTAATTCATGGCCCATTAGCCCCAAATTCATATCTTACAAATGTGATCCCCTACAATGTAATATTAATTCCCCTTTCCCTTCTCCCAACAGAAAAAAAGGCACTCACTTCTTCCCCTCCAAATGCCACTCAAACACCCTCCCCCAAACCTCTTTCGCCCCCCTTTCAATAACCTCCCCATGACAAGGCACAATCACCTCAAAGTCCCAATCCCTATACATCTTTCCTACAATCTCATTGAACCCATCCCTATCCCCCCTGCTCACCACCCACCACAAAAACCTCTTCATCCCCTTCGCCTCCCCTTCCGTGCTATTCATCCCCAGAAACCACCCCGCCAACAGTCCCGGCTTCGGCTTCTGCTCCTCTGGCACCTTGGAGTACTGCTCCGTCGCAGGGAGGTTAAATAGCAAATCCGCCTCAATCAGCACCTTGTCCGGTTTGTACAAGAACACAATCTCCTTGTTGGGATGAGAAGCGATATATTCCACCTCGAAGTCTCTGTCAAACTCTCCATCAACTGTATACGGCCTCGGCGTGTGCTTGCCGATAACGACATCAAACGGCTCATGGCCAATCTTAGGATCGTTCTTCACCTTGGCGCGCTTTTCGGGGAGACCTTCCGGGCCGATCAATTTCGCCCCGGGGTAGGCCTTCTTCCAGTCGGACAGAAAAATGTGGTGCTCAATGTCTGTCGCGACCAGATACTTGACTTGACCCCCCAAAGAGGCGATCTTGGCCTTGGTTGCCTCTGTCAGCGCGACGGGGGAGAAGACTGCCAGGGACCCGGAAGAGAGCCGGACGGCGGTGCCACGGCCACCGATGGGGATCCTGCCAAAGCGGGAGAAGGGGACGGAGAAGACGGTGACGTTGGGGGTTAGGTCGCGGATGACCATCACCTCGTCAGGGTTGTCGGGGATGAGGGAGGAGGACATGGTGAGGTAACCGATCAAGGCGATGAAGGGGAATGTAAGTAAGCTTGTTCTAAGGTATCTCTTGAAAGAGGAAGGATTCGGCTCAGGAAGCTGACGGTGGGATTTGTAGTTGTCGCTGCTGTGAAATTGGCGCTGACCTCGGGGCTGGTGGATGAGAGACCGGTATTGGTTGGATGGCTTGAATGGAGCTTTGAGTGGTTGGTGGTGATGAGAATAAAGTCTTGGCTGTGGACGTAGTATGTTAGTTATGGGCCTGAGAGAAGTGGTGATGCGCTTCCACTTATATATGCCATGACACCGTCACTTACAAGGCTGTATTTGAGATAGTGTCGTGATGATGGGACGGTTCTTGGCATGGCACTTTGGTAATGTGTGGTGGTCTGAACAAAGCTGCGCCTCGCTACGGATGGAGTGCCTGGCGGTTGCGTGTTGCGCGCGTGGAAGGATAAAGAACAGCTTCTGGAATTTTGAAGTGGATAGTTGCCAGTGTAGACTCGATGCGTACAACTGTGGCGGGGATGCCGCAATCGTAGGAGTGAGGTAAAACGCGAGCAGTGCAAATGCATCCCCTGGATTTGGAATTGACCTCGGCAGTTGGGATGATCGCAGCACTGCAGATGATTTGGAATGGCACAAACTCAAATTCACATGGGGAGTCTGGTGGCTTGTGATCTATTAAGCGGCTCAATTGAAAACTCCTGGCCGTTAACCTGTCAAAGAAGTTGGTCGATTATTCATCCGTCGCCCCGCGGCTGTTCGGTCATGGCCGGATTTCGGTGACGACGTCATGCCCGGTTGATGCGACCCTTGATAGCTTCAGGAGCTTGGGCCACACCCTAACCCTTATCGGACCCGATGAATCTTATCAATCTTCCACATCACCACCCGATCACCACCTCAACTCCCGGCTCAAAATATGTCAATCTGAACCCCTGATTTGAGCCAATTGTTAAACGACCAACCACTGATAACCCCTTTTTTTTTTCCAGCTCCATGTTATCGCGACCGGGGCCTCGCAGCCCTTGGCTGCGCAACGTGCGTCTGACCCCCCAGCACCGCCTTCTCAACCACTTCATCACCCACCCCGCTGAGCCAATACCACCGCCCGCAGCCCCGGCGTCTTCTTCTCCAAATCCAAAACCCTTCACCCTCGCCGTAAAAGACAACATCGCCACCACCTCCCCAAACCTCCCAACAACATGCGCCTCCGGCATCCTCTCCAGATCTTACACCTCACCCATCGAGGCCACAATCATAGGCCAGCTCCGCGCCCGCGGAGCCGTCATAACAGGCAAAACCAACCTTGATGAATTCGGCATGGGCAGCCACTCCATATACTCTCACTATGGCCCAGTAACTCAGGACAATCCTCCAGAAACATCAGCAGGCGGCAGCTCAGGAGGAAGCGCCGTAGCGGTAGCCAACGGGGAGGTGGAACTTGCCCTGGGCACCGACACAGGTGGATCAGTGAGGTTACCGGCCGCATATACTGGCATCATCGGGTACAAGCCCTCCTACGGAATGATCTCCCGGTATGGAGTTATCCCTTACGCCAACAGCTTGGACACAGTGGGGTTTCTAAGCAGGCAAATCGACCCAATAAAGGAGTTGATTGTTGGGGAAAGGGGGTTATGGAAGGAACACGACAGAAACGACCCGACGAGCTTGACCGAAGCGGTTAGGAAGAGGTGTGCTGCTCAGCGGAAGGGGTATCGCAGCCAACAAGGTCAAACAACAGAACTGAAGGGGTTAAAATTCGGCATTCCACTTGAGTACAACATCGCCGAGCTCGACCTAACGATCCGGGATGCCTGGGCTGCCGCGGCCAAAAGGTTGCAAGATGTCGGAGCGAGGGTCGTGCCGGTCTCACTACCGACCACTAAACATGCCCTTGCGGCGTATTATGTCATCGCACCGGCGGAGGCATCTTCCAACCTTGCCAAATACGACGGGATACGCTATGGAGTGCGAGACACCGACGCCCCGAGCGATGCCGCAGCTGGCGGGGTTCTTTACGCCTCCACCAGAGGAGAGGGTTTCGGCGAGGAGGTCAAGAGGCGGATTTTGCTGGGGTCATACACGCTTAGCTCGGAGGCGATGGATAACTACTTCATCAAGGCGCAGCGGGTGCGGAGGTTGGTCAGGAGGGATTTCAACAGGGTATTTGCGCTGGATGACCCGCTGCAAGAAAGGGTGACGTTTGAGCTGAGTGATTTACCAGAAGAGGTTGAGATGGAGGACAAATGGGGGCCGGAGGAGGTTGATTTTTTGCTGTGTCCCACAGCGCCGACGCTGGCGCCTAAGCTGAAGGAGGTGATGGAGAAACAGCCGGTCGATGCGTATATGAATGATGTGTTTACTGTGCCCGCCAGTTTGGCCGGATTGCCGGCGATTAGCATACCGATGAAGGTGACAAGGGAGGGGGCAGCAGGACTACAGCTGATCGGGCAGTATTGGGATGACGCGAGGCTGCTTGATGTTGCGGGTGCTGTGGCTACAGAACTAAGAACATGAAGGACCCGGCATGGTTGTGATGCAGATGTATGTGTTGTACATATGTGTATTATTTCTGCCTAGGGGCAGCTGGGCCGTCCAAGACCTTGCATCTACCTGATATCCTGGTAAACTACTCTGGATCAGTGTCAAGAACCCCTCGGCACAGATCCATCCCTTTAATTTGCCCCGCCTCTACGCCTACAGTGATGGCGGGATGGCGGTTCTATGTAGTGGAGTGCCTCTCTAGATTAGGAGGCCCAGGCTGTCGTGCGTCTCAACAACTTCCAAGTGACTACTTGTAACTTGGTGAGGGATGCCCATGGTGGCTCCCGATGCACAGTTCAAGGACTCGCCTCGCCCTCTTCACGGTCTTTATCAGGCCGATCAATATCCATCCTGTCGTGATCTGACCGCCCTCCTCTCGACCGTGAACGCGGTGGAGACCTGTATCTCGACTCTGACCTCGAGCGGGATCTATGCCTCCCAGGTCTAGACCGTGACCTTGATCTCGATCTCGACATCGACCTAGACCTCGAATACGACCTTGATCTCGAGTCCCTCCGTGCCCGTGATCTGGATCTCGACCTCGAATATGACCCCCCCCTCTCCCTCTCCCTCCCATTCTTTTCCTCTCCCCCCTCCCCATCTTTCATCTCCTCCTCCTCATCATCCTCTTCAAGCAAATCCTCCAAACTCCCCAACGGACTAACCCTCGGCTCCAGCAGCTCCAAATCCTCGAGCACGTCCCTCCTCCTCATCTTCCACAAGCTCGTCGCGCAAACCCTGTCCTTCACCAACAAATCATCCACAAACTCATCCACATACGTCAAACTAACCCCGTTCCTCCCCTTCCTTCTCAACTTCCTCCTATCCTCCAAAAACGGCTCCAGCTTCATATACACATCCTTATCCTGCCTCGTCAACCGAATATAGAAAACCGCCAGCGCCCTCAAGTACTTGAATTTCTCCCCGCCAAACTGCAGGTACTCCTCCAGTATATCGTCACTCGGGGCCAGTTGTAAGAGCTTAAAAGCGAGACAGAGGAAGGGAGTCGGTTTCTGGACTGTGCCAGTGACGCCGCCAATGTGGTCGACATGTTCTACCACACGGTCGACGATATCCGCCTCATTGACGCCAAAACACTGCTCCTTGTAGAAATACGAGTCGACGATACGCTCGCGGACGGCCTTTTCGAGGATGGTGGCCGGGTTGAGGCCGTTGGGGGCTAGGGGACCCGAGGAGCCGCGCTCGTCGAGGAAGCGGCGTTCGTCGGCGCGGTGGAATTCAGATTTGCTTTTGCGGTCGCCCATTTGTTACTGCGGGTGGCGATGGGCTGTCTTGGTGAAGAGGAAGGATTGATAGTTGGCGGTTTCAAGATAGGATCGCGAACTTCAACTGCGAGTTTGCGACAGGCAAGCTAACGCGCGCGCTGGAGGCGATGACCCCACATTGAATTTTATGTGGGGATTTGGAGATGTTATGCCAAGGACACCAGCAAAAGGAGCTTCCCCCGGCCTTTTCTTGGCGGCGCTGATCAAGCTCCGATAACCGGTTGTTGCCCCTCCAACCGATTTTGAGGTTGTTTCGACTGGGGGGGTTTCCAAGGCACAGAACTGTTGGGCTGGAGCGGCTGTTGCTGGTGGTGGTTCCAAATCTAAACTCGCCATACATATCAACATGGCTTCGCCTGTTGAGCCGTGTACCAACAACATGCTTTAATATATATATATATATATATCTCAAACCACGGAAGTTTCAATCCTCGGGAACCACCACACACGGGAGAACGAAACACGAGCAACGAGGACGAAGCACAAACACAATAACCATGCTCCTCACCTCCAGCCAAGTCTCCATAGCCGTCTCCTCCGGCGTCGGTACGTATATGCGGCTACCCGTCCCGTTTCCCATTCCTTGTCCGGCCGCCTCCCTAACTCTCTCTGTGTTTAGTATTCTTCTTCACCCTCGCCCTCTTCCTCTCCGGCTACGCGATCCAGCAGCGCACCCTCCGCGACATCCGCGCCTCCATCAACCGGCCCAAACCCTCCCTCAAAATCTTCCTCCCCGACCGCTTCAAGCAGTCCACCACGGAGCTCGACGACGGTACCATCGTCATCATAGAAGATGAGAATATCTCCCGACCGCCGCGACCATTAAAGGAGATATTGCTAGAAGAGGAAAGAGAAAGGGAGCGGGAGAGGGAGAGGGAGGTGGTGATTACGGTCGTGCCGACGGTCCCAACTGAGGGGGAGGTGCTGGCGGAGAAGAAAGTAAAGGAGGGTAAAGAAAAGGAGAAGAAGGGGGGTCTGTTGGGGTGGATCAGGTCTGGTAAGAAGAAGGCCGGGAAACAGGAGCTGAATGGGGAGGAACAAGGGGAGGGAGAGGAGAAAGAAGATGGACCGCCCAAACCAATTAGCAGAGCCGAGAGGAGGAAGAGGATCAAGGAGGAGCTCATGAGGTTGGCGCAGGGGGAGGAGAGGGGGTGGTATCAGAGGAGGTTGTACTGATGCTTGTGTTGCTGGCGGGAGACTGAGAACTGCGTAAAAAGTCAGGTTGACTTGAAATGTGCGATGAAAAACAAGGAAATGGTGGGTTTTTTTGAAGCAGCATGTTGTTCCCATCACCAACATTCAACATGGCGCTTCTTAAAAAAACCCACTATTTTTATGAGGTATATGATCATTGCTTTTTGGGTTATAGGCCAGCGATGACTGGTATGTTTTTTGGGAGGGGTTGTAGAGAGGGAGCATAGCCTTTGAAATTCAAGACTTGCTTGATTAAACCGTTATTATATATATGTGATGCGTGTATTGTGTTGATTTGTCCTGTCCCGTCTATAGTATATTTGGTATCGTTCCCCCTTCAGTGTCCGTTCTGTCCCAATTTCCAGAGTTCAGTCTGTACCCTTTTCCCAACCCAGTCCCTTTTAATCCCGGCAACAGTTTAAAGCCTAACTCCAGTACTCCAGCTCCCCATTCCCCGTCAACTCCAGCCTATAGCAAGGCTTTCCCATGCACAATGGTTGCCAGCACCATTCGTTCAACGAAAGAAGCCAAATCACTTCCTCTTACTCGCCAGTCACTTTCTCAACCATGAGGATATGTACCCCCCCGATTTCTTGTCGCCTCCCTTGGATCCCTGGCTGCTATTCTGATGGTCATTATACCCCGGTGTCGCCGTCATCCACAGCTCATCCTCAGGCAGCAAGCCCCGTGTCATTGACTGGCCATCCTTGACTGTCTGTGGATTTGTGAGAGATGATTAGAAATTGCACGCTTGTAAAAGTCCGAGAGGAATGAGGGATGACTCACAACGCAGAGCTTACACCGCTCGCCGAATTTGGATACGTAATTTGTGCAACGATTCGGGTTGGGTCTCTGTGTAAGTCAGAGCCGTTAGTATCCGCGACTGAGACGCAGGCAAGGAAAACAGACGCCTACATTGTAATAATTGGCACACGGACAGGCGTTCATCTTGCCGGTCGAAGCAGATAAACACAAATAGTAGATAGCTCGTAGATGGGCAATTAGGAGGTGGTTGACAGCGGTCGTAGTAACGCTTCCTAATAGGTACCGGGTAGCACGAGATCGATTGTCGAGATGTACGTGGTTATGACAACGAATGACGATAATGTGCAGTGGGTAGCAGCACAAAAAGTAATAGTCCACACAGGAAATAATTAAGAGAAAAAGGAATAGCCGAGGGGCAAGCATGTGAGGGAGACGTCAGAGGGATATTAATATGCATCACCATCAGTCACCCAGACCCCAGAAAAGCACACCTACTTTGCCTTAGCCTCCCCCATCATGTTGTACCCATGTACATGGCCCCGGTTGCCATCAATCATCTCGGACGACGGAAAGGGGAGAAAAAGAGACCAGACATTGAACTGACGGCCTCGCCCTCCCCCCCAGTCAGAGCTAGACTGAGCGGCCGTCCAAGCGGCCGGGCCGTTAGCTCATTGCTTCCCGTCAGGTTTTCATTCCTTTCCAAGTTGAGATAAGCTTCATCCGTCCACCCGTCCGATCCGCTAGGCTGCTTGTCTTGCCGAGATCTTGCCACCAACGACGTTAGATTAGACGGAAAAGAAAAAAGAAGACAGGATAGGTACCAAAAAAAAAAAAAGGACATATGAGAAATCTGTCTTGAGCAACCGATCCTGCCCCTCTGATTCGACAACCACCCCTCTCCAAAATGCCAAAGTTGTATAACGTGGACGCAGTACGCGGGTCCGAATCCCACCCTCTAGCCACACACCCCTGTTCCTGCATTCTATATGATACATGATGAGCGCAGAAAACTTCTTTCTTCTCTCACACTCTCCGCAGATGATGGGGAGAATGACCTCAAACTGTTTATCTCGGGGTCCAGCTGCCAGGATTCTCATAAGGGCTTTTGCATGTTCGAGTCGCACAGCAGACAACTACTCACTGTCCAAGTCCAACAAAACCAGGCTGTCGGGATTTCTTTTACCCAAGGCCACATCATCAAGCACACCGTGGCTGTCGTCAAATTCTCACCCCTCCACCGCTCGGATGGGGACAAACGGAGAACTGTGAATGTCTCGCAGCGTTGCTCCGAAGGGCCAAGTCGCCGGAGACGGCCGGCCGTCCTCCCCCCAGTCACCCACTCCTCCACCCGTTCCTGTCTGGCGCGTAGATTTTGGGGTCTTTTTCGTCCCATCTTTCTCATTCAAGAGAGTCTCTCGGCTCTGATCTCCCTTCGATCCGAAATCTTGCGTCTGAATGAGCCCGAGCGCATTCTTCCTTTTTCCTTGCCGCCACCGCTCGGGTAGGCTAGGAGAATAAAAAAAAAAGTGAGCAAAAACAGATCCCGTTGTTCCCGTACCCGACACATGTCAATTTCACCATCCATTTGAAATCGTCACCTGCCCCCTGTCCATGAGACCCCCTTGCCCGTTACCGATACCCCACAATATCTCGAGTCTGGGGAGATACCCTTGTCAGCGGATAGGAATGGGCAGCGCAACGGTTGGGTATGGTTACCGTAACATTCTGTAACGGTTACAAGTTGCGCTGCAACAGCATCCTCCATATCCTCACTTGTCTTGCTTTTTGCACAGTATTCATAAAAATGTGATGGATATGTACGTGATGGTACCAACAACAGTTCAGCCCTCCTCCAAGACAAGACAGACAAATTCGGTATGCATCACAATCACACCTGAAGGTCTATCTCAGCACACTACTGCAAGTCACAGTGAGAGACACCAAACTGCTCCATGGTGAGTTCATGGCGGGGTAACTTGCAGCCCTTTCTTCCTCTCCATTGATCCCCTGTTTCTCATTGTTTAGCCTGCCAGTTGATTAAATGACGCGGGTTACGAGAGTGCCAGAACCTCTTGCAAGAAACTGCTACCATCGGGACGCCCTCACTAATTAATATACTTATCTGCACAGATGTCTGCACAGCACGTCCACTCGCTAGGCTCTAATAACCAGGCTGCTCTTGATTGGGAATCACAAACCAGGACCAAACCCTCCTTTTGGAAGACGACCACCTCGTCGTCTTCCCACTTTGGGTATCTGTGCAATTTTGTCCTTAAGTATTGTAACAGGGCAGAGGTGCAGCGGTGCACTGCAGAACCGAAAACTGCCAGACTGCCCAAGATCGGTCCGTTCGAGAAAGAGAGGGAAGCAAGCGAGAGCTACGTTGGCATTCGTCTATCCAGAACTGACAACTTGGCTGTCCAGCACTCCCGTTAGCGTTTCTTCTCCTCCTGGCTTCTTCCGGTTATCATTGTGAACTGACCTTGATGGAAAAGGCTAGACATTGGGAGGGACAGAAAAATGATATATCAAAAGACAATCCAGACTTTTTCCCCTTCTGTCTTCTTTCAACCGAGATAGACTTAAACAAAAGGCGCCGTACTGTGCTAGATGTCTAGCAACATGGCAAACAGAGAAAACAGCACAAATCAAGGTCTCACAAACTACCCCAATCCGTCACAAACACACACAATATAGCGATATCGGGCGGCATTCCTTCTTCATCCGCAGTCTTCCTCTTGATCTATCAAATCAACCAGTACTACATCCCCACATTAGGTCACTCTGTATCCTATCCGACCTGCAAAGTGACAGCGGATCAACCGTCCGCCCCCCTGCTGCTTGTCAACCAAACTACCCAATCCCTTTTCCCAGCTTCCTCGTCACAAGAAAGGGGGGGGGAATATTTTTTATTTTGAACCCACGGCACAACCTCCGCTTCGCACCCCAACCACACAATCCCAGAAGCCGATCAATCGGTCGATCCGGTGCATGAAATGCCGTTAACCGGATTGAGATGTTGGGCCAAAGGGGATCAGGATCGGCTCTGCCACACATAACCGCACAGATGATGCACGAGCGAGTGGTCATTGTTGGATTGGTGTGGGGAAGAAACCAACCAAACCAAGCATCGCAAAAGCTCACCCTGATTGGGAAGCCCTTCACAAAATCTCTTTTCGGGCTTTGCTTTCCTTTTTTTTCCTCTTGACATCCACAACCTCGTCATTTTCGGTTTTGTTTAACTCTCTTCAGTTTAGCCGCACCACTTTCACCAAACTTCACCCACTCACCCCAACCCCCTGACATCCACTCACTCTACTACCACATAAACAGTCCAACATCAAGCCTATACGTTCACCAGACTAAGCCACACAGCAGCCCCTTTTCGACTTTACAACTTTGATATTTCTTACTCTCCTACCTAATCTCAGCTATAATTCTCCCTCCCCTTCAGCAAACCTTTCAAACATAACTATTAACGACCAAGCAACGAGAATTCGCAACACAGCTGGCTTTTCCCCACACAAAACCAAGAAAATTCACCAAACGAAAATAAACAACAGCAAACAACAACCATCAAGCAGAAAGAAAAACCCGCTCTTTCCTAGCAATTACACTACTTACCAACTTGCTCCCTCCTCCCCTTTCCACATACACCAACAAGCCCACCTTGCCCTTGCTGCCTTTGCTAGCTAGCCCCAAAAAGATTCCAAAAATAATAAAAATTTTGTGTTAAATGTAGTAGTACCTTGTGAGTTGTTGTTATGTAGAGAAACAGGGAAACAGGGAAACAGAGAGACAGAAAAAAGAAACAGAAAACAAGAGAGTACAAACAACCACACGCCAGATGTTGGAAAAAAAGAATTTCAAGACCTTGAACTATTCCAAACTCTTTGCCCCGCCCGCTCTTAAGCTGAGAGCCCTTACCGAGATACCCTCCTTCTCCTAGTCCTGTCCCACCCCTAAATATTCACCGTCAACCTAGGCGGCGCAGCCGAACTAGTCGACGATGCTGCTCCCTCCGTCGACAAAAGCGCCGGCACAGCCACCCCATCAACAGGATACATTGACCCCCGTTGACTCTTCCAAAAGTCAATCGCCTCAATCACATCCTGCCCTGTCTCATCCTCGTAGGCGAACAAGATCTGCAGACAGCCAATATCAGTATAAACTGTGCGTTAAGAATAGTTCAAAAAAGAAAATACTGACCTCGTGCGTACTGCAATGCAACATCCTCAAGTTCCTATGCGGCACAATATGCACCGACAAGTTCTCCAAATGCCTCAGCTCAATAAAGTTCGGCTCAAACGCCAGAATCCACGGATAACTCAGCGCAAAAGCCTGTGGGGATCCCTCCCAGTCCAACCTCCACTCGGGCTTCGCCCTCCACCCGTTCCTGTTGACATAAAACGAAAACTCGCTGTAATTCAGCAAAAACTCCCCGTTAAGGCGCTCAATGTGAATAGGCTTGACCCCTTCCTTTCTCGAGACAAAGTCGAGGGATGTGTCTGCCTGGTCGAGCAGCGACTGGGTCTCGAGCGTCTCGAGAGAAACAACCTCGAATCCTCTTGCGCAGGCAACGCACAGCTTGGACTTGAGGAAGTGGACGGACGTGGATTCGGTGGGGATGTAAAACTCCTTGAAGGGCTTGAGCTCGTCTTGGCCGGCGTTGAACATTTTGGAGAGGCCTTTTTGCTTCTTGGTTCGGGACATAGCGTCGTTGGGCTCGTAGACTTTGATGGTGGTTGATAGCGCACTGCTCCTCACGCAGCACACGAGATGCCTGCCCAAGCAGATACCAGTCTTGAAGAAGTTGCAGTGATTCTGGATCTTCTTTGCCCTCTTCGAGGAAATAGGCTCGTTGGGATCCAGCGCACCGAGCTGGTATGATAGAAGCGACTTGTTGGACAGCACCAGCAGGAGCTGATACTCTTCCAGGACATCGACCTGCGTCACACCCGTCACGTCAATAACGCGCCGCGGTGCTGCGTTTCCATCCTTAGCACGGCGATCTGACATGTAAATGCCGCTGTCAGTGCCGTAAATAAGCTTGCGACCGCCGTCAAAGGGCGTGATGCAGTTGATCTTGTTCTGGCTCGAAAAGAAGCCAGACGAGATCACAGTCGTGTTGAAGAAGTCGGCCCGGGCTCTCAACTTGGACTGCGCAGCATCGATAAACTCGAGCCACTTCTGCCGCCCAGACTGATTCGAAGCATACAGCGTCAGCTCGTAACCGTTCTTGCCGAGATGCCGGAAGGTGACGGGCCATTCGCCCTTTTTGGTGTCGGCGGCTGCGCGTAGAGGCAGCAAACTAGACGATGTCCTCTTGACGGAACCAGACTGCGGAATAACCTCGTCCATCTCCTTGATGGAAAGGAGCTCCAGTGGAATAGGCTAGCGCCACGTTAGCAATTTACCCGAGCACGTCCAGTTCCCAATGACTTACCCTCCTATACGCTTTGATATCCTCCGTCTTGCCCACTTGTTTGATCCGAACCAAAAGGATAGCATGGTCAAACAGGAAAGCAGTGATATCCGCCGTTGTCTCCGTCGGTGACTTTTTGAACTGCGTCTTGAACACCATCTCACGACCCTCGTGTGTGAGCTTCAAGTCGACCTTTTCGTTAGGACGGAACTTGAGGTTCTCGTGAAGCCTGCGCAAGTTGAACCGGTTCTCGGCCTTGCCGGACTCGGCATTGACCCTGCTGAGGAAGTCGCGGATCAAGGTGAGCACCTTTGGAATATCTTCCTTGTCAGGATTGCCGTCTTCGGTGTATTTCAAGACGTTCTCCAACAGCAACGGATATCTGGCCAGTCTCGTCGTTGGCTTCGTCAGGTAACCGTTCAGTTCCAGTTTCCTCGACTCTCTCCGCCGTTCAATTTCATCCACAAAGCTCGCAAAGTCCTTATTGATAGACCGTTCATTTTCAAACTCGTGCTTGCCCTCCAGTTGCTTGGAACCGTAGTGGATAAACGGTTCAAAATGCGGCACATACTCCAGAAACACGTCGCCAATGTTCTTGACAACCGGCGCCTTTTGTTGGCGTTCCGTCAGTGCCCTCGCAAACTTGGAACTGACGGCATGGATGCTCGGTGGGTCGATAATATTGCTGAAAATCGTTTTGACCACCTTTTCCCGCCTCTGTGGTGGAATGGGCGACAGGCCGTTGATCTTCCCGCGCAGAGGATAAATCCAAAAGTCCCGAAGATACTCCAAGTCCTTGACGAAGTCTCTTTCCGTGTAGCAGACTTCTGCAATAACCTCTTGCCTCTTCTTTTCTCGATCTCCAATGCTGTCGGCAATCTCCTTGGGAACCGTGTTGATCCAGAGTCTCTGTTCGTCTGTTTGATCGACATCGTCGTCGCCAACGCTAGCCTCCCCCTCCCTCTTGAGACCAGGACCCATCTTCAAGTTGAGCCTAGACACCTGCTCCAGTCGTCGAGGGCATGCAATAGAATAACACAACTGGTCTCTGGTGCAGGTCGGAGAGTAGCACTCTGAGAGCAGTACAAAGACACCATTCACCCCTGGCTCCTCGTTCGCCTCGTCCGACATCGTCTCGCGGAACTGGTACATTTCGTAAGTCGAGTCGCGTAACCTATGCTCGTACTGAACATCGTGGAAGAACTTTTGCGCATCGAGTGCCCGTCCCAAAAGCAAAGCCAAATTTCGATCTGTTGTTCTGATGATGTACGACAAGACATCAACCGCCTCAGCACCACTGAAGGCGTTGGTGTATGTCAGTTCGTTCTTGGTTCTGTCTCCAACCACAATCTTCCGCCGGAAACACTCGGCAACACGAGACAGAAGAGCCGGGTATACAATTGGCGGCCTGATTCTGGCTGTTGGTGGCCTTTCGCTACCGACAGAAGATCTTTGGACAATCGTGGTGTCGCTTTTGTCTGTTGGAGCTATTGACGGTGTAATGGTGCTAGCCATCGACATTGTCCTTTGGCTGTCGTTTCCGATCGAGGAGGCCATGCTGACCGTCCTGGTCTGAGATCCCGGAGGACCGTATCCCATCGCATGCCCGGGGTTTGGCGAGCTGTTGGCCAGATAGTCTGCCGTAACCGAGCCGCCGCCGCCGCTACCACCCGCAGGCCTTCTATTTGGAATCACCCGGCCACTCATCGTCTGATGTGAGTCTCGGTCGTGTGAGGGATAGCCGGTCATGGTGTTGGAACGGTCTTCAAAGTGTCTCTCAGGAACAACTCGGCCCTGTGCGGTGGTCCGTGCCGAGTGCTGGTTGTTGTACTGGGCATGACGAAGGGCGTTGGCTGAAGGGGCTTGTTGTTGATACTGCTGTGGGGGGGGTTGATACATCGGGGGACCTCGGGGATAGCTCGCCAGGGACTGGGATCGATACGGGTCGGCATTCATCGCCGGCGCGGGTCTGCCGCCTTGGTAGAATCGCTGGGTCGGTGTTTGCTGAGAGTTGTGGAAGTCTTGAGGCGGAGACCCCTGAGGCGGCCTCCGCGGCGGCCCCTGATGCTGCTGATGCTGCTGATGCTGCTGATGCTGCTGTTGCTGCGGCTGCTGATACGACTGGTTATACTGTTGGGGAGGATACGGTTGTTGTTGCTGCTGCTGTTGCGGCGGGCTTCCGGGGAACGGGCGCCGTTGCTGCTGTTGCTGAAGATACTGAGGCGAGGGGACCTGATTTCCGGTCGAAACTGAGCGCGGCTGTCCTTGCGCCTGATAATAGTCGTACCCTCCTCGGTCGTTCGGCCGCTGTCGAGGCATGGGGCCGCCGTAGCCTCCTCCTCCTCCTCCTCCTCCTCCTCCTCCCCCGCCATGAGGGGGCCGTTGAGGCGGAGGTCGCTGCATGTCCGACATGCCCGAGGTGGACGTCATAGTTTGTGTGCGACCCGGTTGCATGAATTCGGGCGGGTGGACGGACGAGGTCATAGTCTGCGAACGGCCCGGGGGCGGGGCGGCGCCAAAGATGTTGGAGAAGGCGGCATCTCGCTGATAGGTGTCGGCATGTCCCTGCTGGTGATGCCTCGACTGTGGCACTCGGTCCGGTTGATAGTCGGCCATTCTACTTGTAGATATCATCAGCAGCCGAATATGCGTTTGATGATCAGGTAGGTGAGCGGCGAATGCACTACTGAACGAGGATGGAAGCAAAAGTGGGGATGGGAATAAACTTACTCGTATCTCGGTGTTGACCTCTCGCCGACTACCTTGACGGGGAACAGTCCGCTCCTGATGGCGCACCTCACAGGGCAGCAAACGGAGGTCTCGGCCAGCAAACAAAAGAGCAGTGAGTTCCCAGCAACCACGCGGTATCTGTCGCCAACGGCAGGCTATCACTGGAGTATTTTAGACAATGGCAGGCAAGGAGCGTGTGTCGTCGGAGAAGGGCTGCCGTTCGTCGAGAATGTTTCCGGTCGGTGTCACGGACGGCCAGAGCTGACGTTATTGGACGTTGCCCCCTAACGACAATTTTTGGCCCCGTTCGATAGGCCCTGGGGCCGATAGCTTGTGAGTGGCTGGCTCGGGGGTGCACAGCGGCCGATTAGATGTACGGACGCATCCCTCACCGACTGTTCAAGGGATTGGAGATGGGGGAAATGGGCACGATATCAGACGGCGACACGATCAATCTCTCTCGAGAAAGGAGAGCATTCACACCCAGCGAGGCCAAAGTGGTCCTTGCAGGGCCTCAGGGTGGATGCCGGAAGGTGGGCGCAGCGTCCCCTGTCTTGGGCCTAAATTTCAAGGCAATCTCGAATTACAGCGACCTCCAGATAATACCATCGCCATTCACTCTCTCGCGCATTACATTACTCCGTAGGATACGGAGTAAATATGGTCAACTGAAGCAGTCTGGTGAGTCTCACAGGCACGAGTGAAAAACAACGCGTTTTTATCCAACCGGTGGAGCGAGACTTTCCGATCTGTTTTGCTTATCACGTCTGGTTAGCGATGATGCAGGAGGCCCCCAAAATCAAGCTCTGTGGCACTGTGACCCTGTGTAACGGTATTCCAAGCCAACTGAAATATCACGTGCACCGTCACCTGAATCTAAGGGAAGGCTGGTCTTGGCAGTTGGCACTGGCGGGCTCCCCAAGCTGCGGGTGGTGCTTGGCCTTGGCGGCTTCGTAACATCCAAGCTGTGCCGTGCTGTTTGTCGTGTAGTGCACCACTGAAGGCAGAGACAACAACGTCGAGCTCCCAACCCTTACGCCTGGCCGACGTTTACCTTCATCGTCGCCCGCTCGATTCGAACTGACATTTACAACCTGAACCCGTATCGAATTTGGAGTCTATCTCACAATGGCCGACTCGGAGCTCAGCCCCAAATTCGCGCCGTTCTTCGGAATGGTACGTCCCCAGTTCCCAGTGTTGTTGGCTTGTCGCATATCGCAAGCCTTGCTAACAGATTCTCTCTACCTACAGGCCGGCATCGCGGCAGCCATGATCTTTGGCAGTATGATCAACCCCTTTTCTTCTTCACTCCGAAGCTCTCCTTCAACGGGACATCCCTCCAGCGATTCCGTAGACGTCTACTAACGGCACATCGTCATAACAGGCATGGGTGCAGCATATGGCACCGCAAAGGCCGGCATTGGTATCGCAGGTGTGGGCACGTTCCGGCCGGATCTGATTATGAAGTGTCTGATCCCCGTCGTCATGTCGGGTATCATCGCCGTCTACGCCCTCGTCATCTCAGTCTTGATCGCGCAGGATCTTGCCCCACCCGATGCTGGGGGTGCCAACTACAGCTTGTTCAACGGCTTTATGCATCTTGCCTGTGGATTGTCAGTCGGACTCACAGGTCTCGCCGCCGGCTATTGCATTGGCGTTGTGGGCGACAAGGGTGTTAGATCGTACATGCAGCAGTCGAGAGTCTTCGTTGGCATGGTGCTGATTCTGATTTTCGGAGAAGTTCTTGGTCTTTACGGGTACGTCTCTTCGTTTTCAACAAGTTGTTCCCTTCCTAGTGGCTAACCAGATTTCTAGACTTATCGTTGGTCTTATCCTCAACACCAAGAGCAAGGGCTAAGCTTGTTTGCTCACCGGAGAAAGTGTGTGAGGTACAATTTGTACAACAAAGTGTATAACAGGCCGAGACCTGGCTGATGAGAGGCGGTTATTGGTAGTAGCATTTGGCCCGGCGTTGACGGATGTTTACTTGTTTATATAGGCATCATGGGATGAATGACGGAGGCAACAGCAGGGTTACAGAATTCGATTACGAGAAATAGACCCTGACACCTTTTTTTTTTTGGAGTGTATGAATCACACTAGACTTTTGAACAAGTCCATCATCACCTAAAAATGCTCTCAAGTGATTAGTGCCCTCCTAGCCCGGTTACAAGTCCGCTTGAGCCTTATGTCACCCCAAAAAGCTAACAAACACCAAAAATAGTTAGAAATCGTTGCTTTCAAATTGAGTTGCCCGCTAACCAGACTAACTGAAGAGCTCTCTTCCTCGAGGTACAGCCTGAACCAAAAGACAACAAGGAAAATGCCACCTGTTACCAAGCTTACTTTTTACCACATAGAAAAAAAAAGATATTCCTCCAGAAATATGCAGCAATGTCCATCGTCCAAGCCCAGCGATGATGATGATGATGATGATGATAAATGCGTCCGAAGCCATGCCAGATGCCTCCAAAAAACAAGAAAAAAAAGAACGCCGTCTCTAATGTTTGTTTGACGAGAAAGGAGCCGGAAGAAACAAAACAAGCAAAAAGATGCCAACCCCAATGCAACCGAAAAACGTCTCCCAAAAATGACCGCAAAGTGAATGACAAAGAAGTGAAGCAAGAGCTCAGAAACCAAGAATCCACCGTCATCTGCCAGGCAACCCAACAAAACAGGGGCTGCATAATCCCCCTTAGGTACTCAGGCAACCATAGCAACAATGTCAACCTTCAACCTCCAGCCTCTTCCTTCAAACAACACCCCCCCCCTCTTCACCTTCACAGCTTTCAACCTTACGATCTCCCCCCAACCCTAAAAGCCAACCTCCCCCCTCTCCCAATAATCCCAAACCCCCTTTGCCCTGCCCCCTCCCCTCCATTTCTCTCCCCACCATTCCCCAACCTCCTAATCCTCTCCTCCCGTTCCTCCCGCTCCTTCATCTGCCTCAAGAACCAATCCCACCTCCTATTCTCCCTGATAAGAATATCATCCCCATTCTCCCTCGCCAGCCTCTCCTGCCTCGCCCTACTCGCAGCTTCTTCACCCACCAGATAAGGATCTTCCAACGGTCTAATCCGCCGGCGGGACTCCTCCTCTTCGATGCGCTCGAGCATCACCCTGCGAAGTGTTTCCTGGGAGGCATTGGCGCTGGATGATGACAACGAAGACGACGAAGAGGAGGAGGCCCGGCGGAGGGCGACGTTGTGGTAGTGCCTAGCTTGGGGGTTGGAGGGTGACCAGGAGGGTATACGGAATTGGGAGAGGGATAAAGACGGGGAGGGGATGGGACCGGTTGGTACGGGGGGCAGGCCGCGGGCTGGGGAGGAGCTGTTGGGTGGTGGGAGGAGGGGAGGCAGGTGGTTGGAGGAACGGGGGATGGTGGTGGCGGTCGTGGAAGAGGGCGGAGGGGGGGAATAGGGCGGTGAGGGATCCGGATGGGGGTTGAGGGTGTGATAACTGGGGGCGTCGGATGCTGGATGGGGGATGTTAGAAACTGACCTAGGTGGGAAAGGGCTTAAAGGTTGAGGGGACTTACTGTACGAGGGAGCGGCGGAGCGGATGGAGGCTGTCTCGAAGTCTTCGGGGGAGAGGGAGTCTATCGCTGCTGCTGCTCGAGTGTAGGAGGGGATGTTGTTGTCGTTGTCGATCATGGTTGCTGCCATTCTCTCGAAGAACTTGGAGAGGAGATAGAGAGGCCGACTTTCGAGAAGTGTGGTAATTCGGAGCTCGACGAGGGGGGGAATTCGTAACTGGATGACAGGAGGAGGGACGGCAAGCTCAGAAGATCAACAAGCTTGCACTTGTATCACGGCGACGATGGCAGATCGACAACAGCAGTAGCTACGACAACAACAATGCTGTACAGTGACAGCGGAGACGGCCCGTGATGATAAATGACAGCTGACGGCAGCGCGGGGGAAAGCGCAGGAGAAGGCAAAAGGTCAAAGAACACAAAGCTCGACCACAAACGGTGGAGAGATGGGATGAAGCCCGCTAGCTACGTAGCTAGTTATCGTGAATAGAAACTAAGATGCAGGTCGCAAGGCTTCAAACGCTGGAAACTTAATTGTTCGCCAAAGAGAGAGAGAGAGAGAGAGAGAGAGAGAGAGAGCTCTCAAGTACAAGGTTAAAACCACAGATATGTGCGGACACGTGAGAGGGTAATAAGACAGGTGCAACCACCGAGAGGAATGAAAGACCGGCGATCAGGGCAGAAGCGGTGGAGGAGGGGGAGGTTGGGTCTCAAGACGGCAGGTGTTCGTGTTCTTGCTTTCTGAAGAGGGGGGTGCCCGGGAAGCACAAAGGGCACCCACCTCCCCAACCTGCAGCAAGCTTGCAGCGTGCAGACGGGCTGAAGATAGAGCTATCCCTACTGGCTGCTATCCAGTTTCCATGGTGTTCTCGGATTGGGGGTCTCGGTGGTGCCTTGGAAAGGGAGGGGTGCGGGGTTCCAGTTGGGAGACTTGGCGCGAACCTCCTTCCCCCACAAGCTCCCCTCCTTCTATCCCTTCTGTTGGAATCTTGGCGGCAGCTTTAAATGCTCACCAGGACTACCAACACATCAGTGCATAGCGTGCGTGTCGCCTGTCAGGGAAATACCTAGGAGGAGCTGGAATGCGTTTTCCTCTGCTTTTTCACACAGTTGTCAGATGGACAGCTAACAAGCAACGGGGCGGGAATATGTCATAAACGACTGGGCGGCATATTACAGCTGATAAGAGGGGACCTCTGAGTCGGCTTCGCGGCAGGAACAGGTCCAAACAACACCAAGACCATCAAAGATCCACCGGTTGACGCCATCCGTGGGCCTTATCCGGTTCTCCGGGTTGTGGAAATCCGGAGTTCTCTGCGCCCCTTTCCACAGTGGATGGATGGCTTGTGGTACCTGAGCCTATGAACCTCTTGATCTGCTCGCCTGCAGTACCCGTGAAACAAATTCTGGAGAATTGATGCCCAAATCCCTCGTTGCGTGTCCACTGAAATAGGCCACCTGAATCATTGACTTGCTCATTCCCAGAAGGAGTACGGATTCAACTGTACATAGATTTCTTTGTGTCCACTTACAACCCGAGGTATATATCAGCACGCCGTAGGCGGATTAACCGAGCTGTGTGCCCAATGATGTAGGCCGAGAGGAGAGCTCAATAGGTCTAGATCATAGCATGAGAGTTGACTGGGTTGGGAAAGCATGGCTTCTGGGCATTCAAATTTCAATGGAAATGCCTGCCTGGGTTGGCAAGGTCCCAGACACCTCTATGCCTTCAGGGTTAACTTGTCGTTGGATTTCCAACAGTCTTGCGAGATCTTTAAGCCCGCAGCTTCACCAGGTGAACGACCCGTAAAGCATCGTATCCATCACCTGCCTGCATTTCTCAGGCATCCAACTTCAACTTCTCCAACATCCGATCAATCTTCTCCACCAAAATATGATAATTCACCGCATCACTCGCAAACTCATCCTCCACCACCACCCCATCCAACGTAACCACTCCCTGTCCTTCCCTTTCCCCATTCTCCCCCCTCTTGTCCTCATCACCCTCCCTATCAACCCCCTCAACAATAACCTCATCCCCATTCCCCACATAACCCGCATCCCCCTCGCCCATCGTCATCGCCAACTCCTCCAACCCAACATCCGGCCCCTCCATATCCAACCCTTCATACTCCCCCTCATCCTGCAAATGCTCCTCATCCAACATCTCCTCCAACCCTTCCCCCTCAAACCTCAACCTGAATCTCTCTCCAAGGTAGTATCGAATATCATCCAACAGCTCAATCGTATCCGTCTCCTCGCGGCTCTTCAGTCGCGAAGCAGATTCCTGGATTAAGTCGTGGAATTCTGGTTCATCGATATAATCCTCCAGCCTGCTCGCCAGATACCTCGCGCCAAACTCCTCCAGCCGCTGCACACCCAAATCCCACGCCGCGTGAATTACATCATAGACATTAATCGGCTCCTGCTCCACCTTTTGCACCGACGATGACCCATCAGGGTGGTGGTGCGTCCTATCAACCAACGCATTAGTGTTTCCGGACCCAAGCGTAGAAATCGTCACTGCGGCCTTTGATTTCAGCGCATCAAGCAGCAGCATGTCCGACGCATAAAGGAGCTCGAGCGCGTGCTCGAGCGGGCAGGTCGAGGTCTCGGTGTAGAGGTAGGAGAGGATGACTTCCAGCACCGGGGGGGTGCAGTCGACGTGGATGGTATGCAGATAATCAGAGGGTTGTGATTCCAAAAAGGGGGAGGCGAACATGGTTGCGAAGTACGGGGAGCGGATCAAGAAGGGTTTGTGGGCGGGGTAGAGAACGGAACGCCGGGGTTTCACTTTGGGGAAGGTGGTGGGAGGTTTGGAGCATGACGCTGCTGGGCCGATGGGGATGCCACCGTTTGGTGTTGGGGATTCATCTTTGTTGTCTGGGGCAGAGTTGTCTGAGGCAGAGTCATCTTCTGGAAGCTCCTCGTCGGCTTGAAGCAAAACGTTGGCGAAGATGGCGTTGTGTTGAGGCCATTTTACCTGGTCGGCTTTGCGGGTGTCGACTTCAATTTTGTGTTTCAGGACCGTGTCCCGGAAGAAAGCTGAGATTTGGCCCTGTGCGCGGGCGACCTCGTCTTGCTGGCGCTGGCGGGCTAGTCGGCGGTCATTGGAAAGAACGGCTTCCCAGAGCTTGTCGATTTCGAGTTGCTTGCAGAGTTTGTCGATGCCTTTGAAGACTTCTTCTTCGGTGACGGCGCTTCTAGGGGTGACAAAGTCCCGAGGCAGGTCGCCGAGGTAGAGATACCGGAGGACTATCCGAAAAGCCTCGACGGGAATGTTGTGAGATAATTTCCAAGTGGTGGTGTCGGGCGCTTCGGCGAACTTCCTCCTGAAATATGGTGATCTCGCTGAGAGGATGAACTTGTGCAGGTGAAAGTCCTCACTCGGCGCGGATAGTGTAATATCTGATGTTGGTGGAATCTCACGAGAGAGCAGAGACGTGATGTGTGTGGACCAGTACTGTAACGGGTCCGCCGTCTTGGAATAGTCATATGACAGCAACAGATTCCGGATCTTGTTGTTCAAGGCGTTGTATACTGCTCGTTCTCTCTCAAAAGAGTCTGGGTCGGCCAGTGCTCCTGATATGATGTCAGTATTTTGGACTGAGCCAGCAAGCGAGATGTTGACGCACCGCTTTCCAACAACAGCTGAACCAGCTCATAATGACCACAAAGACTGGCCTTTGCAAGTCAGTTGTATGTAAAGGGGGGCCATCTCTCAAATCCACCAAAGTCAAGGAACGGCGACTTACAATGATCAGCGGGGTATAATCGTAAGCATCCTTGCCATTGATATTGATCCCTTCCGAGATCAGTTCCTGGCACCGCTTCAAATCACCGCGGCGGCATGCCATCAAAAAATTGTGGAACTCTGGCGATGTGTCGAACGGGTGCTCATTTCGTAACACCCCATTCTGGATAAGCTGGGTGTCGTCTTTGAGCTTGGCTTCAAGCTCGAATTTTCGGAGAACCATGGTCTATCTTTTTGTGTATAGTATATAAGAAGAGGATTTCTTTTAAGACACAGAGACGAAAATAGAGCTCTAAACGACTATGGAAAAATCACAAAATATCATCAAAGTGGTGAGAGGCGACATTGGCCACTGGGTGTGGCGCCTTTCAGATTCATGCACGAGCCAAGCATCTGGTTCCCGATGACGGGACCCCGGCATTTGGTGATGTCCCCCGACAAGGAGGAAAGAAAAGCCTTATCGATAAGAAGAAGACGGATCAATTGTGCCCCGCTGTCCAATGGCGTGGCACGCTCCCCTTGGTCGTGAGCCCCTGACGTTTTTATGGGGATGGTGCGTCTGGCTATCCCAATTGGGAGCCCGCTGCCTAGGCAACCGCTCGGGTCTGTTGACTCTGGATTGTAACCCTCCAGCGCAACGCACATCTTCCTGGAGACCTGCTCCTTTTTACGATTGCCGCCTCTTCGACACACCTCCGACGACGGAATTACTAACCCTAACAGCAGCAGCAGCCAGCTCCAAGAGCGAAAAGGGCACCCCGAGTGCCTGATTTTGTTCATTCTTGCAAACTCTTTTTTCTTGTTTGTCGGCGCATGGAGCGAGGGAAACTCTAATTTCGACAACACTCTGCGAGGCTGTCCCCGGAATTCAAATATCAAAAAGAAAAAAAATCAAAATGTCGGAAAGTGACAAATACGAAGTTCTTGAAAAGATTGGTGCGTTTTTTTCCCTTCTTTCCACTGTCCTTCTATCCTGTTTGTCTCTCGCCGTTTTCTTCCCAACAAATCACTGACACCTGCTGCAAACAAAAACAGGCCATGGCTCGTTTGGCGTTATCCGAAGGGTGCGGCGGAAGCAGGACGGCATGATCCTCTGCCGGAAAGAGATCAGCTACCTCAAGATGTCCCAAAAGGAGCGCGAACAACTACACGCCGAGTTCCAGATCCTCTCGACGCTGCGCCATCCAAACATCGTCGGCTACTACCACCGCGAACACCTCAAGGCGACGCAAGATCTGCACCTGTACATGGAATACTGTGGGAACGGAGATCTTGGCCGGGTGATCAAGGAATTGCAGCAAAAGAACCAATATGCCGAGGAGTCCTTTGTATGGAGCATCTTCTCGCAACTCGTTTCCGCCCTGTATCGCTGCCACTATGGCGTCGACCCACCAGAAGTGGGCAAGACGGTGTTGGGCTTGGGAACGACAGCGAGACCAAAAGCACCGACGGGTGGCACGACAATCCTGCATCGTGATTTGAAGCCCGAGAATGGTAGGTCGTCGAAAGGAAAGACACTTTTTTGCGAGGTTGTGACTAATTTTCCCAGTCTTCCTCGGCGAGGACAACTCGGTCAAACTCGGCGACTTCGGCCTCTCCAAAGTGATGCAATCCCACGACTTCGCCTCCACATACGTCGGCACCCCCTTTTACATGTCCCCCGAGATCTGCGCCGCTGAAAAGTATACGCTCAAGTCTGACATTTGGTCATTGGGCTGCATCATCTACGAGCTCTGCACCAGGGAACCGCCGTTCAACGCCAAGACACACTTCCAGCTTGTCCAGAAGATCAAGGAGGGGAAAATAGCGCCGCTTCCCGCCTGCTACTCGTCGGAGCTGTTTGCCGTGATCAAGGACTGCCTCCGGGTGAATCCGGATAGGAGGCCGGACACGGCGGCGCTGTTGAACCTGCCGGTGGTGAGGTTGATGAGGAAGGAGAAAGAGGTGGTCGAGTTTAGCAAGACGCTCAAGGCCAAGGAGGACTCGCTCAACAGGCGGATTCGCGAGATGGACCAGAAGCTGGCGTTGCTGGATCATGAGAAAGTGACGGTTAGGCAGGAGATTGATGCCTCCCTAAGAAGGGAATGGGAGGTGAAGGCCAGGCTGGAAATCGACCGGCTGGTGGGGTTGGAGATCGAGAGGCTGAAGAAGGAATTCGACGCCGAGGTGGAGGCCAGGGCAGAGGCAAAGGTGGCAGCCCGTCTCGAGATGGAGCTCCAACGACGAAAGCACCTCGAGGAAAAGGAACACCACCGCCCGGCGGAGCTTTCTTCCTCAAAGGACTCGTACCCCCACTCTTCCATCTCGTCCGTCAGCCCGACCGAGGAAGAGTTCCCATCAACCACCGACATCACCGAGCCCGAGTCCCCCGCCGATACCTCCATGGTGCACCCCTTTAAGAGAAGCGCGCGCACCCCCTTCGCAAGGGCCCAAACCATGTTCGCCATGGCGCCACCAGCCGGCACCCCCATGGACGTTGACGCGTCGCCTATCACCATTGCGCATCTGTCCCTATCCCCGCGAAGGAAGATTGAGACAAAGGCACCCCATAACCCATCGAATATTTTTGCTGCTGCCAACCAAATGGCGGTTGACAGTGCCAGTAGGACTCAATCCCCGCCGTTGAACTACGGTAGCGACTCGGATGAGGATGATGACGGGGAGGAGCGGTTCATGCCGAGCCCGACGAGGAACATTAAAGCGTCAAGCAAGAACCCCTTTGTGGGCAAGGGGAGGCCGCAGTTGCACGCGCAAAGGAGCCTGCCAGTGCATAGGCTGCAGAGCAAGCAGACTGCTACTACTACTACTGCTGCTGCTGCTACTACTACTACTACTACTACTTTGCAGAGCAAGACGGTGGGAGCGGTGGCGAGTAACCCTGATTTTGGTACGGGAGGGTTGAGGCAGATGGGGAGCAATGGGGCGTTGGGTCAACTGCAGCAGGGGAATAATAGTAACAGTCCGGTGGTGAGGAGGTTGAGTAAGATTCCCTCGGCGGCTGGGTTGAATAAGAATCTCTCTGAAGTCAAAAAGGAGGAGGGAAGTCAGTTGCACACGGCGGTGAGCATGACGGGGCTGAACAAGGTCTCTGGTGGGGTGAGGGGGAATATCCAGGGTAGGACGCTGGTTGAGCTTCAGCAAGCCAGAGCTGGGGGCAGGCCGTTGAGCGGGGTTATGAGCGGAGAGGGGTTGAGTAGCCTGAATACACAGATGGGGAATGTGAGTCCCGTGAGGGCGTTTAGGGAGCACGCGGCGGCGGCGAACAGGGGGATGGGCATCAACACGGAGGCGGCGGTGTGGGATCCCGAGAGGGATGAGATGCCGAGTCCGTTCTTGGTGAGGAGGAAGCCGATTGTCAGGGCTTAGGAGGCTCGTGACCAGAAGGCGAAGGGGCAGAGTGCTGTGGTGCTGAACGTGGGGAGACAGGAGTATTTCCCGCCCGTGTTGAATGCGGGGAAGGAGAGGCTAGTTAACATTAGTAGGGAGATGTTGATTGATCTCTGATTAGAAAAGGGGGGGAGTTGTTAGTGGTGTGTATATATGTTGTTTGGCAAGGGAGAGAAGGGGGGTGGGGGCAGGATGATACCCAAGTCACTCGTTATTATGCTTTTTTTTCTTTCTCTTTTGTCAGAACACAATCAAGGAGATGGAGTGGAAGAAAGGGAGGAGTGGGCATGGAGCGTTGGAGTTTTCATTCTGTCGGTTTTTTTTCTTTGTGGGAGATACATACATGTTGGATGAAACGATTTCAGGAAACAAAATCAAGAGCAAGAAACGAAAGGGCGTTCTTTTTGGAATGGAAAGGAAATTGGTGGAAGGGGTGTTTTGTGTATTTGTGCTTATGAGAGTTTGTCAGTTTATATTAGCTTCGTCCAATAGGGGTATTGGAGTTGGGAGTTTTGGAAGGGGGGGGGGAAGTCCGTTTGTATGGAATGACACCTCTCTTCATCATCGCCATCAGTAACATATTGTTCAAGTAGAGATATCATCAGAATTATTTATATCATCGTGCCGTTTTGGTTGTTTGGCTGTGGCTCTTGGTGGGGTATTTCACCTTGAGGTCTTGTGGACACATACATGGGTACTGGCAACATTTGGTTCTTGCGTGGTTGCCCCCTTTCACTTGTCACGCCCGGAACGCGAAGTTGCTGGAGGCATGAGTGCTGTTCGAAACGCATGGTATTTGGTAGATGAACATGTATCATGACTGCGGCATGGTTGCAGTCGTCAGTAAAGAATCACAACACACTTTACCCCTTTTACCACCACAGGCTTTTCAGACATTAAAAATAAAACTAGGGTCAACAATGAGCCGTGAGGCTTCTCCTAACCTATCCCTTCCGCACATACCATTTCCTCTCTTTTCCATTGCCGTGAGGCACCCTTTCCGTCTTTTGATTAGCTATGAGTTCGTAGCAGTTGTCTTCCTGCTGATATTATAAGTGTTGTGTCAAAGGACGACTGGCGTATGCTGGGTCCCCCCGTCTCCGCCGTGCAATGCATATATGCTGGGTCGTATGCAACGTATGTGCTTTGGGGGTATCACCGCGCGGCCTTTGTCCTTTGCTGTCCCAATTTACCGGGAGGCGATGATAGTACTGTGGATCCCACCGCCCCGGGAATCTGCTGAACGTAATATGATGGTGTGTACATGTAAATAAGCAGAACTTGGCTTTGCTGTGCTCTCAAGAGAGACTCTGAGTGTTATCGTTATCCTCCGATTGGCCCTCATCATTGTTCCGATTTTTCCATGGGCGCGTTTTGCAGCCCAGCGGTTCTCTTGCCCACAGCATTCGAGCGGAACTTTTGTTCATGTCCGGTGTCTCCCTGAACTTCCATGGCTGCGATGTGACCGATGACCACGGTCCCGCCTGGAGGACCCCCCACCTCCCGACCGCTCTAGCTCGCGCTCCAACTCTTCGGCACGCCGGCGATAGTCCCTAACAATATCCCGGATGTGCCTGATGCGGTCAAAGTCCAGCTCGAGCTCGTCAATTTGCGCCATGATGTCGTGGTAGCGCGCAATCTCAGCATCGGCATTATCGATAAGTTGGCCACTCTGATCATACACGCTCAGCGTTACAATTTGCGATTGTTCCATTAGGTACTCGAGCCGCTGTTGAATGTGTTGCATGACTCGATCAAAGTGTCGGCCTAGCGCAGATAGAGACGAGCTGTCGATCATCAGCAACCCTTGGGAGGACGCCCTGCTGGCGGCCCTCGAAGACGAGGATCCAGCTGCTGCCACTGCTTGCTGCCCATGTCGAAGTATTTGAATTTCATCCTCTGTCAACCCTAATTGTGTGTCCGGTACGGCATTCGTGGACGGTTGTTGGTGCTGAGACGACGACATGGCGGACGAAACACCGCAGCAATGCGGGCGTATGGGACTGACAACTGGTCAATTCTTACTGCTGGCCCAACGTGCAGCAGCAATTCCCAGTACCGCCCCAAATACTCGCTTGCCCCTGTTGTCTTGCGGGATGTAGAAGAACTCCTTTTCAGGCCAAGCTTGACCAGCGACTGGCAGTTTTCCGGCGCTCCAAAATTTCCTAGTGAACGGCGCAATTGTACACCAACCGTCCTGGTCGCACACAAGGGTGCCGACGGGCGCACTGCTTGACCCGGGAATTCAGAATGTGCAGCAACCTTGTCGTCTCTGGGGCTTGAGGGGTGTCACGGCTGCGGGAGGTGGGAGGTGTGAGCTGCGGGGTAGTGAAGGTGTCGTCGGTACTGGGACAAGCCGAACTGTTTGGACGGCAACAAGGAGAGCGTATAGACTGCACCGGCCGGTAGCTTGAGCGTCGGCGACGTTTTCAGCGCACACGGCATCATCGTATCGATCCGTTACTGTATTGGTGCCATAACAGCAGGCGTTGAGACGCTGGGTGCGGGAGTCGAGGAGGTTTCTGTCTAAGGATCCAGCTGGTGTTGAAGCAGGCTATGAGCTGTTGCGGCACATGGAAGGGTGGTATCGTGGAAGCAGTGACTGTGTAAGATGCAGGCGAGGCCGAGCCAGCGGGACCAGGTTTCCAGCGATCTTTCTTTGTCGGAGTGATACACGATCTTCAAAGCTGTCCGCGCGGGTGGTCGTCTCGTTCATGTGCTGCGTTGCGCTAGGCCTGAGCTTGATCGCAAGCTGATGGTCACCAGAAAACCCGTGTGTGCGTCTGTCAAGGGATCGCCGCCGGTAGGTGCTGTACGATTGCTATCGATAGGTGTCAGCCGGTTCGTCAGAGGCGTCGAGAGACATGGGCTGTTGGAGTGAGAAATCAGACAGGCTGTATCGAGGAAGTGGCAGCAAAGCTATAATAAATGGCCTGGCATCCCCAGTTCCCCGGCAGCGCATCAGCTGATAACAAGCTGCTTTGAACCGACGCCAGGCTCGAAATTGAACCGAAAAAGATATCTTGTAGCGCAAGCAATAAATATATAGCGCAAGCAGCCGAGTGATCTCCAGGAGATCACGGGAGCGCGTCAATATGATAAGTGTGGGAGGGTCACAGAGATCTGAGACCTGCTGATAATACGTACGAGGAGGGAAATCAACGGCGGGGAATATTTTTGCGGTCCCGGCAAGATCAAATCTTGGCTATCGTGGGACTGTGAAGACTGACTGCGTCGTCGCTCATCAACATCTCTGCCGCCCCAAATCAGTAATAACAGAAACCATGGAGACAGTCTGAAATCGAAGGAGTATGGGTTTCTTTTTTTTCTTTTTTTTTTTTTTTTTTTTTGGAAAGTCGGCGATCCCAGGAATTGTGCTGTCAATGTCATCTTCAGCGCCAGCTCTTGGCTTTGCGTCCGAGCTCTGGCATCACATCACACAGGGGTTCTAGTCACACATCGACGTATTGAAGCAAGACACCAAAGCCTCCCTGTTTCAAGACCGAGCTGCATGTACATTTCCGTGAGCAATCATAGGCCCTCAAGAAATCTCATATGTCGAGTCGAGTTCGGTCTAAAAGACGGATGCTGACTGTAGTCCGGGGAAGTATCGAGCTGGCCCACCAGATCTCGCCGTATAGGTGCGCCAAGCCTCTCGGGATGCTCATCATCTTGACAAGCAGCGATGAAAAATCTCGGTCATCTCATGAAGCAGATCTGGGGCGGCGGCAGTGGCGCGCAGGTGCATGAACCTCGACAGCGGATGCCAATCGCAGACTGCGAATCAAAAGAATGAGATCTGCAAACTGCCGTAACCTGGCGCAGCCTTCTTTGTCCTCTGGAAGCTGCAACTGAGAGCCAATGGCTTATCGGACCCACTGAGAGAGTCCCTGGTCCATCACTTCAGCCTCATCAAGAATTTCTAAACGACATCACAAGAACAGATTCCGGTACGTCTCTATGTTGCCATTCGACGCTTATTCATTATTATGGAATACCAAATCTTCAGGAATCTATCGCCAGTTGAGATGCCAAGTAGCCAGAACGCTTTTGGAGGGAACAAGTAAGGGACGAGCGACAGCCTAGCACAACATAACATCTCAGTTGTGCCTACCCATTCGCCGACTGAACCAGCAGTTAAGACGAGTAATCGACATGTCGTGATGCAAGCGTCAGTCGTCAAATCGACCTCGACAACCGCAATGCCTGTTGCTCGGGGCGTCATGCTCGAGAAGGGAGTGCGGAGCGGTCTCCTCCGAGGTCGAGTGGGAGAATAGAAATCTCGCCAGTTCCCCCGCCACAGGCCGCTGCAGCACAAACCCAGATAATGCCTCTTGACGGCCGTTGAATCTGAAGATTGGCGGCGACAATGTCTAATGCAGCCCGCAAGACAAGCAAGTCGCCGACTCCTGCGGAGATGTGCTTGGCAGGGGCCAAAATGCAGTGTCACTTCAACTGCAGATTCAACGGCGATGGCAACCAAACATGAACAATTAGCCTGCAACGTCGGCTTCACCATCCCGCATTCCCCGTTTTCACCTCTGGGCGGACCATTACTTCCATCAATGGGGATCCGGTTGACTGTGGGCTCACCATGGCCTGCCCGAGTATAACTTGGACGTCTCTCCCGGTCCTTGATCATGTCCAGGTCTTCAAGCTCAGGTTGATTCTTACCCGAGCTCACCCATAGGATGCTTTCCCTATCGAAGCTGGCCATCCTCGGCCTAGGACTCATCTCCCAAGCTTCTGCCGTGATCCTACAGAATGGCCAAGTCAGGGAGACCAACTTTCCC
This sequence comes from Triangularia setosa, assembly GCA_033296915.1. Taxonomy (NCBI): domain Eukaryota; kingdom Fungi; phylum Ascomycota; class Sordariomycetes; order Sordariales; family Podosporaceae; genus Triangularia; species Triangularia setosa. The sequence continues at coordinate 93,158 of MU866128.1, read as the reverse complement.
AACACCCGCCTGGAGAGTTTCTCTGCCTCTTCTTACAGAACATACCCAGCCAATGCGAGTGAGATCTCCTACAAGGGACGTTGGGACTCCAAATATGTCTCTTGGTGGTCGTAAGTGGCTCGTACATCCCCTACTCTAGTTCTATGTTCTGACTTCTTCCTAGAGCCCCCGGCATCAAGTTCGGCTACACCGGCCAAACCGTCGCTATAACCTTTGGCAACCTCACCACCGACCGTGTCCTCGTCGGTTACCGCATCGGTGGTCTTGACTGGATCTTCACCAACATCACCGCGGGCGCCACCCACCTCCTCGTCTCCCCCGAGACTCCCGGTGCCAGTCTCACCGGTCCCATCAACCCCTGGACCTTCGAGCTCAGAGTCTCAAACTGGGCCTACGGCATCCAAATCGACTCCGTCCATGTCGCCAAAGGAGAGAAACTCATCAAGATCCCCGACTTTGGCCGGCGCATCGAGGTCATCGGGGATAGTCTCTCCGCAGGAATGTACACCACCTACGAAGGCCTCACTAGCTGGGCCTACGGCCTCGGCGCCGGGCTAGGCAACACCGAGTACTCCGTCACTGGCTACCCAGGCATTTGCGCCGCCGACCAAGACTGCTGGGGCAACCCGAGAGGCCAAGTCCACCAGTGGTTCTACACCTCGGACACGAGCTGGAGAGCCTCCCAGATCTGGGGCGACAACCCCGAACCCTGGGACTTTTCCAAGCAGCCACCCGCCGATATTGTAGTGATCAACATTGGCACCAACGACCACAACCAAGCCAACAACGTTTCTACCGAGGCTTACATCGACGCGCTTGGGAAAATCATTCAGGGCATCCACGGCAAGTGGCCAAAAGCCCAAGTCGTCGTCATGAGCTTGTGGTTGGGTTTTTACCAGCAGGGGAATACCTACCTCCCCAACGCGCCGGAGGGCTGGGTGAAAGAGATTCAGGACTTGGTAAAGTATTTTAACTCTGACAAGTATTTACGTGAACCGTTGATTTATGATGGGGTGACGAGGAAGACGACGAAATTGAGGCCGAGAAAGAAGGAAGCGCCGTTTGTGCACTGGTTTAATACGAGGGGGATACTGCAACATAATGATATAGGGCCGCAGTGGCATCCGACGGATGTGGGGGCGATTAAAGTGGCGAGCCACCTGCAGCAGTTTGTGAGGATCAAGTTTGGGTGGGAATTAGAGGCAACGGGGCCCGAGGTATGGCATGAGACGGAGTATTGGAATGATGAGAGTGGGTATTAAAAGGATGGCGGGATGAGATGGAGAGAGAATGGTAGACTGAGGGGCGGAGGGAGGTTGTATATATATGAAGAGCTGTGACCCTTTCCTGCAAATGAAATGTTTTAAGGCGTCGCTGTGAACTGGGTCGAATACGATGAGGGGTGTAATTGAATCGTGCGCGGGGAAGGTCCCTTCTTCGAAGAATGTATGAATTGTCCGATGACGCAAAACTGAAGTCCTATGAGGTTATTTCTAGATGGAATATTGTTGAAAATGTATATATATTTCTTCCACGCCTGTGGGTGAAGTCAACAGGGAGATTATGTGTGACCTTAAAAGACATATCCAATCTTTATTTGTTCCATTTTCATACCTGTGGTTAGTGGGCCTGGCAGGACATATCAAAATCACATGGCCGGATGTGTTGGGTTTGTATGTGAAGTCTTGTTAGGTGCTAAGTGCATGCTTCAGATTCTATACAATACACCCTAGAGTATAGTAAATGAGAGCCCATTCAACCTTCAAGAAAACATTGAAAACCATGGGATATTGGCATGTTGAATCTGACTGCTTCATGCAGTTCCCAAAAAAGAATCCCCCCCCCCCCCTCCCCCCCCAAAAAAAGCAGCTGTAAGAAAGAGTCTGATTCCTTCCGCCTACGTATATCAGCTGCTCGCGATGGGAACGAACATCAAACATCATGTCAATGCGACCCGAGACTTGCCAGAACTGTGCGGCCCGATTCCTGAGTAGAATTGGGGAGTGAGATGAGACACAAGCAACCGCAGCGTTCATTCCATCTGATCTCATCCTATATAACACTTCGATAATGTTTGCTACCTACCCTGACATATCTCACGTCCCGGTAAGCTGGCGGCGGCCCGAGACGGCGTGAGGCGGATCCATCATCACCATCGTGGAACAACAAGTAGAACAATTCAAAATCTGTCTCGCCCAGCCTGTCGGGCCTGTGTTCCCCAGTTCGGGATTCGAGACCAGCCTAGATGCTGGGTTGGTACAGTCGTGCTTCGATAGGGGCCTAAACTGCAGCTGAGCATGGCCAAGATACATCCTCGCCATAGCCGGTCCCTGGATATGTCGACTGTGGTGTTTACGTTATGACCTTTCTTTGGAAGATAATGATGTTGAATCTAGGCCTCGGGCGTGTTTCTGGTGAGTTGACACCCTAGGACTAAACTGGCCAACATGAAGGTTGACCGTTTAGTCCAGGCCGGCTACACGTCTTGACATATCGTTGTGGTTGAAGACCCGGCCCTTGCCCGCATCAAAGTCTCCATTGATCCAGCCTCATTAATGCGCGCACAATGCAAGTGTCAGCTATTATCACCTTGTCACAGGATGCAGCTGCGCATGGAACTTTGTCCTTCTCCCCGGCCGCCTGGTCGACCTAGCCTGACCAAGCCGAGTGATAACGGTGAAAGCGGCCCCGTAGCATCGGGTCCAGACCCTTTCGTATATGTGTAACAGGAAGTGGATATATCTCGTCCGCCCTTGTTAATACCAGAGGCCAGATCTGACCCAGAAAGTCTAGCCTCGCCGTAGAAGCTGAGCTGGTCTACAATTGTTCAGCTTTGTAAAGGCTCCATTCTTCGGAGCTGGCCCGAAACGACCTGACTGGCTTAGCGGTTTGGCGGCGATTGAGGCTTGCTCTAGGGCGGTAAGCCATCTCACGATGCACCGGCCATCACAGTGAAAAATCCAAAGCTCAGGTGAGAGGTCTCGTGAGAACCTTGCGGACCCCCAAGTGTGCATGTCCACTTCAATGTTGCAAGCCCAGACCCCGACCCCGACCCGACCGAGATGCATCGCAGCATTCTCCCTGCGCAGTTACGCAGTACAACTCACCACGTGCACGTGTTGTCTGTTGAGAAAAGTTGGGATGTCAGCTCAGACCTTGCGAGAAGTTGGCATCACCAGGTTCATCGCTGTCGAGAGAACAAGGAAAAAAAGCATGGATCAGCTCACATACCAACAAAGCTAAGCCTTCGGGTGATTGCCATGATTTCCCAACAGGTCGATCGATCCCCGGCGAGCCGCTTGTTGGGGGTGTGGATCTCGCTGTAACCATCCATCGTCCCCTGGAAACTTTTGGAGGCCTTCTCCATGCAAATTGCGCAAGATATTCCCAAATACACGCCGTTGAAAGGTGTCATACGAGGATCATAGTTTGTGAGAACTTTCGACATTGAGAAGTTCTTCAGCCTTGCTTCACATAGCAAAAGTTTACTTCGGTTTTTTTTTTTTTTTTTTTTTGCTTTTTTTGTAAGCAGTGACATATCGGTCTCGAGCTAGATAGGCCCTCGATAGTTTACCGTCTCTATCGGAATCTTTGCTCCATGGCATTGGATTCACTGACTCGCAAGCTTACCTTAACGCGATATTTTTCCCCAACAAACCGGTTCCACCAGCTGAGCTGTATGTGTTGGCTTTTTGAGATTTCTCTTACTGCCTTTTCGCCTTTCGGTCCATTCACGCTTCCTTTTCTCACCTTCCTATCAGGGATTGATGGTTTGTTGCCAAAGTTTCCACCACAAAGGCAAACGTGATCGACGAACTTTGTTCCACTGTCCCTTTCTCGGTATCGGTTCGGGGTCTACTCGGGAATGCATGGGTGGGGATTGTTATGGATTTCATGATGGGGTTTTCCCTCTCTGCTGATGAATAGCGGTGAGTTTTTTGTTCGCCTCTCGCAAAAACTGCTTTGTCATACTTTGACCCCATTCCCGGGACAAGGTTCCATCCATCCCAAGAAGACCGTTGAACCGTTGAAAACCGGCAGGGTGTTCCATATCCGATGATACCTGCTCCGCATGTTCACCGCATTGAACATGCTACAGTGTCTTGCATTGAGCGTCTTGCTGGTAGGTCGCAGCCATCAGCCCCTTCTTTCCTGCCTTTCTGGTAGCGTTGCGATGTGATGTTTGGTGATGTTTTGGTTCGACTGGTTGAACCAACCAAGCGTGTCTCGCCAATTCGGGAGCTGGCCGAACCGTGTGTCAAAAAGGGGGTTGGGCGCCCGTGTTTGAAACACAGAGGCTTATTGCGGACTCGGGTCCCCAATCACCCGAGTTTTCTTGTCTGATTCCCAAGATAGGCAAACCGAAGCGCTGGTCAAGGGCTCTTCAACAACAGTAGCCGATAGGAAGCGAGGCTGAAATATTATTGTTGATGAAGTTGCAGCCTCGCGCCAACAATACTGTGTTAGTATGTGATCAAGCGAGAAAGAAGCAAGGCGGCTCATCTTGTCGTAGCCCTAGGGACTCCTTCCCGGCCGCCACGAAGATGATCATCGTCCCATTGTTCGTTTTGGCGTGCCTTTCCCGTGAAAGGGGTTTGTCACACACGCCCCATTGTCTCATCCCACGAGCCTCTGACTTCTTTCTCATCATCAGCGTCATATGCCGCTGCGGCTGATGCAGGTAAGCAAGCCCAAGACAGGTTTCCCGCGCGAAGGAAGCACTTCTCTCTGAGACATGCATACAGACGAGATGAAGTCCTTCCTCTTGACTCGTTCGAGGTGGACGGAGCGAGGAAAGTTCGTGATTGGCAGGGCGAAGGAGGTCCCGGCAGCTGGGTAACGGGTCATGGGTTAGCGATTGCTTAGCGTCATGATCTTCATCCGCCTCAGCCGCCATGCAGAGCACAGGGCACAGATCACCACCAACCACCACTAACAAGAAGCCCATTGTTTCAGCCATGATGCCGCGGCTTTTTTGTCAATATTCTGGTGGAGGTGCCTGGGGCGTGCGTCCATCCAAAGCACACGAGCTAGCAGTTAGCAGCAGCAAGGAGCGGCAGCGGCAAGAAGGGAAGGGAGCGCGTCAGGGAGCGGGCTGATCGAGATCAGATCATCTGATGATGGTTCCCGGGGAATGCCTGAATGGAAGGATTCGCCAACACTGAGCCGGCATCTTGACTCTTTTCAGCTTTGCCGTTATGAGGATAGGCCCGTGGATAGATTGCAGAAATGGCGTCTGTGATGGGTTCTGTGGAAAGTGGGACGAACTTCCGAGAATTCCACTGCCCAAGCCGAGGAGAACCTCGCTGTTGAGATGGAGATTCGTTATTGCCGGCGGTGAAGGGGAGACTGGGAGAACGATGGATGGGCTGATTGAGGGAATCGCAACGTTGCGTATCCCGCGAGGCCGGCAATCTTGGCAGTGGTGGATAGGATATCCCAACCAGGCGAAAAGACGAGCAGCAGAGGCCAAGGTCACCGGTGAGGGACCGGTGAAGAGATCTTGCATCATGGCAAGCAAACCTTCAGGAACGCCAAACTGAAGCCCTCCACCACTTCCAGGATTTGGCAATGATATCGTGGAGAAGAGTGATGTATCGCAGCAAACTAAAATGGTGGAGGTGTCGATCGTCCGGTGAAACAATAAACCACCCTGGGGCACACTCACACTGCAGCTGCCATTTGCTTTTTTGCTGTGGTCTCCCGTCCTGCAATGCATGGTCGTGTGGCACATGGCACAGCCATCACCAGAGCGCACTTGCGCATGGAACTTGCCAAATGGCAAAAAGGGTCGTGGATCGTGTGGTGTATCCTGCACCGTGGCGCTGGACAATCATGTCTCACTTTAGCATCTTTTCAAAGCCAAATAAGTGGCAGCGGATATCTGCATAACGCCGTGCTCACCTCCTTCATGCTCCCCCGCCCATTAGAGCTCTCATCAACCAACAAGAACCCTTCAGTAGCGACATCTTAACGTTTTCTCCCTAGCGCATATCAATATAAGCAAGGCCATGATCCTCGATCTGTCAATCTTGACTTCTCCGAGTGATTTTCATGATCAAGGCTCGCCCCCTTTCAATCGCATAACCTGCACGGACGAACTACTTTCCCCATCTGTACGCCCCCTCCCCCCCCAGTTCTGATTCGCCAACTGCCTTACCTTACCTAATCCAACCGGCGCGGTCCGTCACAACCCACTTTGATGAGAAAATGACATCAGCCACCCACCCACACCCATCACCAGCCAACTAAGCCGCACAAACCACCAGCCCAACCGTGCCTCACTCTCACATCCGGCTCTTGCTGATCATCATTGGAAATCTTGGCCTTGCCTTCTCCCTCACGTGAGAACACCATATTCGAAAAGTTCTTCCAAAATTCTATGCTTAGCAGACGTGCAGTTCAAAACGTGGTGATCGACAACCCTCCAGCTCTCAGCTAAAAATGCGATATTTGTCTCTGACTCGTCGCACTGGCCACGCAACAAGAGCGCAAGTGCTGCATCCAGAAGCACGCTAGAACAATGAAAGTTCCATATGATCCAACAAGCCATCCCAACTTTTCTTGCATACATATTCCTGGGTCCCCTGAAGGTAGGCAAAACAAAAAAACCTTGGACGAAAGAACTGTACCCCACATGGTTCAAACTAAAAACAACGGGACATTGGAAGGAATTGGCAATTGCAGATCTTTCGCACTCGGGTAGCTCTCCACTAAAATAACCCCTTGTGGTAGTAGGGGCGCTGTCGTCACACTCTCTAGTAGCTGCATTCCCGCTCCTTGGGACTGGGACAGACGAACTCTCTTGGAATGATTTGTTTTTCCATGGGCAAAACTCTAGGCATAACAGAGCTATGAAATATGGTGGCTGGTTTACAACAATGCAGTGTAGTGTAGTGTAGGCCCTTCCGAGTAACGCTGTTCCACCCTCCCCCCCCCCCGGCTAGCCAAATGTTTCGTTTGCATAAAACGGCATTTCCATGGTCTCTTCATGCAAAACCACTTTGCCTACGTGACTCTACGCAGCAGCACCACTGCACGATTCGTTGTCATGGCCCTGAACGACGATCTTTATTGTGCCCTATTCCTATTCAGTGGCTTATCTCCGTTGCTTAGGCTCCAATTGAACTGGCGCATTGCAAGACCCGGGCTGGCCGGCTCATCCGCGCCTGCCCAACTGACGACTTTGTTTCCCTTGCCCGCCGTGCCCGCCAGTGCCGGCCGAAACAACTGCCAAAAATGCCAATGTCACGACCCCCGAGCATTGCTCGTTGGACAAATGCACGCGCAGATCTTCTGTGGAGTAAAAAAAAAAACCAGCGCAAGGACAAAGGGGACAGGATAGGACCCTGTTGGCAGAGAAGCCCAGTGGAAAAAAGAAGAAGAACGGCAGTTACAAACTTTCAAAATGAGGCAAATAATACATTTATCGGCCGAAAAGAGCTGTGCATTATCGCGAAAAATAAATAAAATGCAATCGAATATTGAGTCATTCACCTCCGAAAATAGACCGATGACGTCCAATCCCATCAATACAGTCCCAGAATCCAAAAGAGTTCTCAAAAGAGTTCTAAAAAGCATTTAGCACTGGCCGTTGTGCTTTGCGGAGGATCGTCATTGTTCAAACGAACAGGCGAAACCTGCCGCGTAAAAGTAAAAAGAAAAGACATGAGTGACATCGTCCAGGCTTATTCTTAGGGACTCCCAAGCGCAGATCCTTTCAAACTTCACATTTTTTTCTCCGGAAAAAAAAAAAGAGAAAAGAAAAAAGACAGGCTGTCAGCAACGAGAATTTCCAAAGTCATGTCAATGTTTGAGATATTGTGATACCCGACTCGGAGGATTACTTTCGAAACTCTGTATCACAGTAGGGGTATTTCATCATCAATTTTTTTTGCCACGCCACCTCCACACTCCAAACCAGTGATTTATTCCACAACGCAGGATACAGGGGGTAAAACAGGAACACTGGTTTTGTACGACGATCTTTGTCAATTTTTTCGATTTTTGTGATATTTTTTGCTCTTTCGCTCTCTTGCCTCCAGATCCACTACCATCGTAAAGACTTTCCCTTGTCTTCCAAACCCAACCCCAAGAGGGCATATTCCCAGATATCTATATACGTATATTATTTTTTTTGTGTCTTTTGCAAAACACAAAGGGGGAATCAAATCATCGGATACATCATACCACACATAAGAAAAGGAATGACAGAAGAGAGAAAATGAAAACGCCCCATGTAAATGCTTTGAACCTCGATGTTGAACCCGCCTACCCCTTCCCCCCCCTTATTGACACGAAGTTTCGCTGCCGCCATGGGGCATCCCAGCATTGTGGCTGTCCCCTGTGAAGCCACCCGCCTGGGTGTCTTTTTGCTCCAGGTCCCTTGTTCCTTGCGCCAGAAGCAGGAGAAAGTAACAAAGAAAATTCCTTTCGACCGCCCCAAAAATGTCCTCTTGTTTTGCGCCGACCACCCAACCCCCACCCGTTTTAAGCCCAGTGCGTTTGATGCGAATCATGTCCTCGTCTTTCAAGAAACTCTCGGCTGACCCCAGCCAGAAAAAATTAGAAACTAAAAAGTACCAGTAAATTTGCCATGGTGGGCATTGATTGGCCATTGTTGTATGGTATAATGTATCCTGCACCGCCAGGGTTGGGGATTTTTTGCTGGTCCGTGGTCGAAAGGGGTAGCTTTTTTTGTTGGTGATATTAAAAGTAAACCAGCATTGGAGAGACCCGCTGTCCAAAGCTCTCACACACGTTCAAGACCGGCTGGCGGTGCTGCCGTTGCTGCTGCTGCTGCTGTCATAGTTGTGGCAACCGCGCTCGTGGCGTTTCATATTGCTTCGGACACTGAACGCCTTGCCACAGCCGGCTACCGGGCACTTGAACGGCTTCTCGCCGGTGTGGGAGTGGCTGTGGATGCGGAGGGAGCTGGGACGCGAGAAGGCCTTGTTGCAGGTTGGGCAGATGTATCGGTCTTGGCTCTGGGGGAACGAGGCGGCCGAAGACGGGGCAATGTAGTGGTGATGTTGCCATGGGTTCGCACCGGCAGGCGCGAGCGTCATCGACAACGGGGGAGGGAAAGCCTGCATCTTCAGTTAGTTTAATGTTTCTGCGTTGAAAAGCACATCCAAAGGCACACACCTGAGGAAGAGGCCGTTGGAAGTAGAGGCCCGACATAGGAGGGGGACCGGCAGCAGGATAGTAGGCGGGAATGGCGGGTTGCCCGATGTATGATGGTGCGGCAAAGTGTGGTTGATATGCTGAAGGTTGGACCGAAACTCTCGGGGCAGCAGCAGCCATCGGCGGAACACCAGCATCCATCTGTCCCAATGGTGGGGTGGTCTCGTAGTAGTAGTTGGAACCATTTGAGACCTGGCTGGCCGATCTTGTCGGCGGCGAGCTGTAACCTTCAAACGACTCCCCCGAAGACATGGGAGGGCTTGGTGGAAGACCCCTCAAAACTGGATGGCCATAGTGGGAGGAGTTGGGCCTGGCGTCAGACTTGGAAGACAACGATTGGGCTGGGGATCTTGTTAGCACCGGGTTCCATGCAGTCGTGCTGCCAAAGTCCATACATTGTTGTTGTTGTTGTTGCTGCTGCTGCTGCTGCTGCTGCTGCTGTTGATGAGCCTGAGCGTGTGACTCAGCGGTGGGAGATCCTTGGTCGGCAAGTCCCAAAAGGTTGGAGATGGAAGGCAACGAGCATCTCGAGCTGTCGTCCATTGGTGGTGATGGTGGAGGAATGTATCCATAGTGAATGTGTTGCTGAGGTGCAGCGTACTGGGTGGTGACCATCGTGCCTGCCATTTTGTTTCTGGTGTGTCTGAATAAAAATTATCCCTTTTTGGTGGGGAAAGAACGTTCTTGTCGTCGCAAGTTGAAGCTTCAACGCTTGGATCAACTGTTCTTCTGTGGATTGTGGAGTAGTCGAGGACGTCGAGTATCAAGTGCCAGCTGGATATGTTATGCGGGGGTTCTTGGGTTGTTATCTGTTCTTATTCTGTGTGTCGACGACAGGTGATGTGATGATGGTATGGGATCAAGATCAGGATTTCCAAGTCAGTCGGTAATCCGGGAGTGAGAGGGGGGTGGGCCGTTTTAAGTATGTGCATCACAGCAGAAGCTTGTTGACGTCGGGATGGGGAGGGCAGGGTGTTTTGTACCATCAGATCTCCCGGCGGTACATCCATGGAGACTGTCTGAATGATCAAGCGCAAATCCACAAGCCATCCACAAGTTGATCCCCGGACCAAGGAGGCCAGTGAGTGTTGTCACAAAGTGTGTGGGTCGGCCTTGGGGTGCTGTGCCAGGCCAGGATCAGGGCCATGGGGCCGATGGTGATCAGAGGGGTCTCCCCCGTTGTCGCCAGGACCCCCAGTCCGGTACGTACCTCAGACTTGAAATGCTCGATACCCTTCAGAGTATGTCGCCCGTGCGTCCATCCTTCCAATTCCATAGGGTTATAACGCCTCCTGTTATATGTTCATACGGGGCTCTGACTGCCTCATTGTGCATTGGTGCTGCGTGGTCTCTTCTGTCTGAGCCGATCATTCCCACTCGCAAACTGGGACAGTGTTTTCTTATTGTTAAAAGATGGGCCATCGCCAAATCCTTTCACTTCATCCATCATGAAATGGAATGCTCTCAAGGTCCAGTGTCTTTTGCATGGCCAGGTCCCGTAGGTACATGTTTCCCATTGTGTATGTGCCGTAGTTACCCAAGGTCGGCTATGACTGGCTGTCTTTTTTCTACAGTACCAAACTGCCAGCCGGGCGCTACACAAGCAACGGGTCGGAAGGTCCCTGGAAGGGCCTGGCTGATATGATTGCCATTGATCTGCCGAGTCCAAACGTCTGAGGCTCATGGACAGAGACTGGCCATTCGACTGGCGAAACCAGAGCTTTTCTATGCACTCCGAAGTTTGCTGTTCGTGGGTGTACAGTGTATTTTGTGTAATCATTCTCCCCATCCCTCGACCGCGTCGACAATCTGATGAGAATGACTCCGCAGTTCGTACCGACCCGACAAATCTTTTGAGGAGGGTGGGATGGCAGCCCAAAGAGCGGAAAGCGGTGCACACGTTTGTGTGGCGCGAAGGCTTTCTCCGAGCTAAACCAAAAGGGGGTGGGTGTCTTCTTCACTTCTCCCGCTTCCCACACCCATTTCGCTGGGCTGGTGCATCCTGCAGAACCCCCGGCGCACTATCCCAAACAGGAGCTGCACCCGGCTCCAATGCTTGGCTGTTGATGATGTTCGAGTACGTACCGAATACCCCGGTCTGTCACGGACGCTTGGGCGTTTGGGAGACTGGCCCCTGAGCCCGGACGCGCGACACTTGAGACGAGCAACGACTCCGGAATCTTGCGCCTGAGCTTGCACTGCGACCGGATTCTCGAGCTGATCTTATGCCGTTCATCGTTACCGCCATGTCAGCAGTCGTCTCGAAACACCAGTCTGTTATGATTCGCTTCGGCCGCTGTGCACATCGTGATGCTTGTCACCCACGATCCAGAACCTTTCCAGGAGCCGTTGTGGAAGATCATGACCTATGATCATTGACTCTTGACCTCACTGCCGCTGGCCATGCTGTTCCATGGGCCAAGAGAGAAAACTGGTAAGCCTCCTGTAGTGGCCACCAGGCTCTGGTCTTTTAAGATCAAGACTGGCAACAATTAATGTGCTCAGTGGAACGGTACTACTAGAACCTGATCCATCAGACCGCTCTTGCCGTCAAGATGGCCGCACAACTCTGCAGACAGAGTTCCAGACTCGAGTCCGGAACGGAATGGCTGGCGGTCATGCAGGGGCATTCCCAAGAACCGGACGTTTTGGACATATCGGCAGCCATGATCTGTGGCCCTACAGGCACAGCAGAGCAGATCTTGGGGGGTGTGCCGACCATCAGAGCCTTTTTGTTTCGCGTATTCTTCTGGATACTACTGTTGCGATCGCTTGAAGGACCTGCCCGTCTATCAGCACGTTGGCTACCACTTCACGTATGCGAATCGTATAAAGTCCTGCAGTAGTATGTTTTAGTCAGGTCTTTGTTGACGCCAGTCGTCCTATAGAAATGGTATGATATGGGCTGAGCAAAAAGTAGCGCAGGGAATGGCCCTGGCATAGACACCCCCCAGCTTGGAGCTTGTTTCTTGAAGAGATATCGGGGGATTTCCAGAAACAAAGGCTAATCTCAAGAGATCTTTTACGGTCGGTAATGGCGGTAGCTTCTGGCATCAAGCCGAGATTCACATCGGCGGCCAGGGGGGCTTGATCTCCAGCGGAAGCGAGTCTTGTAAGCTGTTTGGGCCCTTTCCCTACCTGCCCGTCTGTCACTGCCTGTGTCGTGTCTGGTATGCAGCAAGGGCTGATGACAGACGGATCTTCTGCACTTTGTTGAAACTCCGGTACTCGAGTGCTCGGTGCACCTCTTGGGACGCTTGGTGTACGCTTTGGGCTATGGTGCTGGCCTGAACAGGCAGGGCAACCAAAGGCATGACGACGGGATGAAGTTTCCGAGAGTAGCGCTGGCAGTCTGTCACCGACCTTAACCGACCGACCCTCTGTAGGCGCTTGGGCTTCGAGGCTGTCGATGGTAAGCTTCAAAACTTGGGATGACACTCGAGCACCGCCCCTCGGCAGCTGCAGCCAGATCCTCGTGGCAATTTGGCTCTAGCGTAAGGTCTCTCAATGTTTCGATCCGACAATGACTTCTGACCAGAAAGGTGGTAGCGTACACAATTATGCAGTGAGAAGATGTGAGATGTTGAACAGGTGATGCCGCGGGGTTGCTGAGTAGGTGGTATTCAACGAGAATCCGTGTTTCGGGCAACCGCTTGGCAAGACACCGGACACATGGCTTTCCGAAAGCTTCAAAACAGACTTGGGTCCAGGGGCTCTCCTCTGCAAGTGGACTTTTTGGATATGCCTTCAAAAGCGGAATCTTGTGTGCAACAAAGGGAGGTTGTCGTTGCTCCTTCCAAGACAATCAACATGATGTGTCACCGTGGTTCATCCGTTCCCCACATTGTTGGCAGGAGCCTGAACCTTCATCTTTTCAGCCACAGTTTGCAATTAAGGTTCCTTTCCATTTGTGATGCTCATGAATCCCGAGCTTATTATCCAGCTGTGCCTCTTCATCCCATCATCACTCCCGCCACCTCTCCGCCTCTTGACAGCTTTGCATCTGAACTCGAACCCTCTCTCTGGGAGCTTCGCCACCGGGATTACGGTCGGCGGTGCGGTGAGGCGGTGCGGAGCCGGTACCCGCCCCGACCGGCCGACAACCCCGGCCAGACAGGTCCCACAAACGGCCGCTAGATTCATCCAACGCCCGCTAAACCTCCACACTTGGACAGCCGAGTTCCAGGCCACCTCGCCGGCCAACTCTGCTGCAACTTGCGGCACAGAACCTTAACCCCCATGTTCTGCCGTCGTTTTTCCCTCTTCAGTCTACCGCCCCCGCGCCGAGCATTGAAATCATGGACACGATGAATGATGATGGATGGTGGGAACGGTCCGGCCTCGCCAGCGGCTCGGTTGGTGAAGTCGTCTTCTTTCATCACCACTCTATTGATGTTTGATATTAGCGTCCCGGACTTTTCGTCGGCGGCGATCCCACGTCAAACCAGGATCGAAAGGCTAGGCGGCACTTCGCAGAGGCCATCTTGACGGATTCGATCATGGACAGCCGTAAACGGAAACCAAGCCCATATTGCCATACCACCAGTGAGCAGTGCCCTGTGACATCGCTGTGGTGCCGTGGGAATCGCGTCCCAGCCGCTGGAGTATTCACACGGTCCTACCGCCCGCCGCCCTCGTTTTGTGGTAATGGGCTAGAGTTTGCTGCTGCTGTGTGGTGAGGAGCGGTGGTACTTCGGGCGCTCTTTGATTGCCTGCCCATATGATGGCTGCTATATACCAGGCTCTCCAGCACTTCTTCCACAGCGGGGTTACATCCAGCGTTCCCTGGCGTGTGCTCAAGCTGTTCCTCAGCTCCAGCCAGATGGACCGTCCAACGTCACACGCGAGCCTCTGTTCCCCCTGTGAGCAATACCGGTTCCCCAGGCGGATATTATCCGACTTGCGGGCAGATCGACGTGGCGTTCGTCTTAGTGCCCCTCGCTTAGCATGGTCAAAGGCATTGGTGCCTCTTTAGGAAAGGTTGATGATCGACGAGCGTTTTCGACGTTTCTGGGCTCGGGGAATATGCCACGCTGCCCTCGCATGCCATCGTCATGGTCTAACCAGCTTCCTCTTTCGGCCACCGCAACCACTATCCAATCGTCATGACTTGATTTTCCTCCGCTCGGGGCGATGCAACGTAGGTGTCTGGAGCATGCCAGTGTGCCACTGTTTCGTTCCCCTCTCCATGGTGGCCTTCTATTGGTCTCGTCATGTCTGCCTCCGAATCGGTTGTGGGCGTTGTCATCGCTCCGGCCATTTCACCGCCGTACCTTGTTGGCTACGAAGCTTTGGCTTTTCCATAGAGGACGCCTTATATCAGACCACGATGGCTGCTACGCCGCAGTCTTCCTCTCGGCCTGCCTGTTCGAGAGGCTGAACCACATCGCTTTGCTCTGCGTGAGAGACGAGATCCGAGCCCGGTCGGAGCGGCAGGTTCAGCGGCCACCGTCTTTATCATGAGCCAAGCCACCACTGCATCAACGATCGATCCAAGCATGCTCGGCAGGGTAACTCAGGGCTTTGTCATGCTTTGTTCAGGCTCCCTTCTTTGATGGGGACAAGGTTGCTGGGTATTCAACCCAATGATCCGTGCCAGATAGATACACTGCCTTTGATGTCTAATCCTCAGTCTCAAAATTGACAGAAACACGTTGACACCTCAGCGGCCTTTCTCACGACTTCCATCACTTGAGACATGCAACGAAGACGCCGCAGTGATGCAACCAGATACTTAGATTATACCGCCACAAATGACGAGTACACCAATACTCAGGCGTGTTTCTACCAGTAGCGGATGCAGCTCCGTCACAAGAAGCTCGCCCAGCATGCAGCAAAGCTGCTTGAAGGTTGTTGGAGGCTGACCCTGTGATCTTCGGCTTCCCATGTCGATCAGCATGGTACCCATGCCTGATTTGAGCTTGACGGGAGGTGGACGTCAACACGGGGAAATCATCAAGTGCAACGTTCATCTGCTCCTCTGCAAGCTTTTCTGAGCCTTTCGTCCCCTTCAGCCCGGATTGCTACCCAATCTGGTTTGGTGCACGACAGGGCAGCCCGGCATCTGCCAGGGTGTTATTATCGATCTCCGAGTACCAAACCTCTGGCAAACCAACCGCAACGCAAGCTTTTGGAATTGTCCTTTGGAGTTTCTCAGGTGCGGGCACGGAGTACGTAGCCTGCCAGCCCAGCTTTTCTCGCTGCCGTCATGGTGTCCTTCATGCATTGCGCATTTTGTGGCGTCCCGTCTTGTACCGCCATAGCCGAATGCGAGTTGCAATTTACCGCAAGCTTTGCCGCAGCAACCCCTCCCTATATCGATATGACAGAGCTCAAGACTATCACGAGCAATCAGCACGCCAAGTCCCAATGCCGTTGCTTGGAGCTCCAGTGACACAACACCTTTCGAATGAGATGGTTCAGACAGAGCTCCGATGCGAAGCTCGAACACGCCCCGCCTCTTGGAGGTCCAAGAACGATAATTCTGGCGTTAATGAACAACTTGTAATTAATTCCGACCCTGGCGGGCAGCATCACTTATTCACTGCGGCGCAGACCGCCCTAGAAGCTGCTCGGACAACAAGGCTTAGAAGGATCGAGGTTATAACAGACTTCTCAGCTAGACTTCGCTTCCAAAGACATTCGCCATGATTCCTCAAGCTGTTCGAAAAGGTTGGGACTGGTGCTCGGGGAAATTCCAAGTCGGAGATTTCGTACCAAAGTTTCCCACGATGACCTTGCCCTCATGCCTCCCGGGCCACCCTGAGACGGAATATCGCTCGTGGTATCCGGTCTTTAGGGAGATTTTGCACCTTGGCAGTGCCTTTTCGGGTTACCGACGCACCACGGCTGGAGGATAGGGAAGCGAGGCCGTTAGTGTGGCGGCTGGTGGGATCGTGCTCTCGCTGGCAGTGGCTGCTGACCCAGGCCATATATCAGTTTGGTAATTACGATCTCTGGGTCTTCGATATTGTGACGCTGGAAGTCTTTTATCTACGCCACACAACCGAGCTTCCGTCGTGATCGAATCCCAAATAGGAAGCTCAGTAGTAAGGCCACCACCAATTCCAGTTGCTAGCCGTCCTAGCCGTTGGATCATAACCAGTCCACAAGAAGTGTCGACGTCTCTGTGCATTATCACAGCTTTCGTCTGGCGCCTCGTCAGGTTGACTGGTACGGCTGGGTCCTTTAGGACCTTCTGTCACCCGCATTCCACTGGCAAGACCACGATTACAGTGCGTGAAAGCCTTCCGAACATGGGGAACGAGGCCATGGTATATGGCCACGCTCACATTCGATTCTTGAATAGGTGGGAGGGTTTCCTTCCTTCTCTTGATCCTAAGCGCAGAGGAATGTCTTGCGAACTCTGCTGTCTGGTCGAATGATGGGAGGGTGTGTTGTCTTGAAGAGCTTACTCGCTTATATGGTACATCTGTCACCTGCATATCGTCGTCTTGCTGGCTCCTTAGCATCACGAGCTCTTCCGAGTCCATAGCGATCCTTGCGATCGAATACATCAGAGACCCGCACATTTTGCATGCATCTGGCCACGCCTCAGGTGCTCCTGCGCGCCTGGCAAGACTCACAGGACGGTAGTCCAGACCACACCTGCTATATTACAAGAGGTTGTGGAGGTACAGCGATGGACAGTCCTTGCCGCCGGCTAAGATGAAGCGCCGAGATGAGACTTGGAACTATGCTGAGAATATGGCCAGTTTTGTACCTCTCTAGCTTTTCGGTCCCAGCAAGCCCAACCATGGCAGACAATCCTTGAACTCTGGAACGGGCCTTTTTTTTTCTCGTGCCAACACAATCCGCGCTGCCCTTACTACTGATTGGAACTGACATAATATTGGGGTTATTGAATCAGCGGCAACCATCAGAAAAGCTCAACAGGCGCGTCCGTACTTCCCCTGGCATTGACGCCGTTCGTCGAATGAGCACGCCCGCTCGGGTTCGCAATGTCAACATTGCCTTCGCGCCACAGGAGCAACGATGATGGTAAAGACATGGGACAGCGATCCCCCCCAAAAGAAAACAGCAGCTTGTGTATCACACCGATGCTGGAAAAGTGCTTGTCAACCACCGCTGAACAAGTTGCACAGCTGGCACACAGTTGCTGCCAACCCGCATCCAAAGAAGAAACTCACAGCTTCCTGCTACCAACCAACGCGATGCAACGCAACGCAGCCCTCCCTCCCCAAAACGGGAGTCGCACCGGCACTTGGATGGTCTTGTCATGGGCCCCCTATGATCGCTGTTACCTTCGGGAGTGTCACTGTGGTCAGGGGTGAGCACAAGCTGCCGGCTCTGGAACGGAGACGGGGGTTTCATTCTCCCTGGAAGATGACAATCTCTTACGGCACTTTCATTTCTCGAGAGACTTGCAGCCAGCTGAGTTTCAGCAGGTGAAAATAATTCGAAAGAATCGATCCAAACGCAGCATCCTCACCAGCGACGTTGGCGTCGTTATTCAACTCGTTAATGACTAAGCCTCAAGGGTTACCTGCTTGGGCTAGTCTCAACGTTTACTGGGCCTGATCAGCGCCGTTTTTCTGACCGTTGCAACAAATGTCTCACTTTGTTTCCCGTCACCTCTCTCTCTGGGACAAAGACATTCCCCCAATCAAGCCGCCCAGACGATAGGACAGCAGATCATTTCCCCCACTTTTCCCAACTTCGATTATTTCCCTTTCTGGCTCATTTTTCTCTTCCCTTCGCTTGGTGGCTGGGGGACAACACGGAGGGAGGGGATCTCCAAGGTTCTGGCCAGAGTACGGTGGCACAGAGATACCAAAGTGACAACCTCCACTTCTGAGCAGAGCAAGCGCCCGGGACGGTAGGGGCTCCGCTCCTTTCACGCCCAAGGCGTAAGCCTCGCTTAGCCTAATAGTTTAATTCAATATTCTTCGCTCATAGCCACCCAGCTACCCACTATACAGGCTATCGCCCACTTCGCAAACACCACGCAAGCCATCCCATTCAATTACATTGACCTTCGACTTTTTCGCACTCATTTTCTTAACACATCTGTCTGCGCGCAGTGTTTTTCAATCGCAGGCCAAGTGATGGCTAACCAACTCAATTGACTGCATCGGTCGCATCGGTCAATTAATTGCGTTGCGTGTGGGTTGTCGGACACTGGCACTGGCGCACCTATGCCAGGGTTGGGGTTATACTTGTGTGCAGATACCGGTGCCAGTCGCAGGCTCGCGATGCACGCTTCACATTCTATACTAGAATAGTGCCACACCAAATACTGGCTCACGCTGTGGCGGTGGAGTGGCTGGTACCCTGCACGTGTAATTCAGTAATGTCTTTTCGGCCTGGCATTCCACGGAAGGTGTAAGTATAAAACCCCTATTGGGCTTAGGGTGTGGGTAAGGTGTGGAAAATAGAAAAAACCGCTTTGCCAAAGGGCGGTTGTCACTTTTGTGCCTCCGTGCCACCGTACAAAGCTGGTGCCACCCCCCTGCTGCTGCCCACTTGTGAACTGAGAACTGTGGCTGACTTTTCCAGGTTCTTAACCCGCTGCCTAGCGTGAAAAGAAAGCAAAGATCGTTCGATAATCTGCTGCCAACGTCGAAAACGGCTTGGCTTGGGAAGAGACCCTGGAGCAACGGGGGTTCCCCACGGGCGCTGTGAATCGAGCGAGCAGGGTCCTAAGAATCTCCAGCCACACCCACGCATGCCGACTTTTTCGCCAGTGCTTTCACAATCAGCACAAGCTTGAGCAGGGCATCTCGATGGACATGACTGCGTGCTGTCATATTCATGAGTTACACTACTTACTGATCTGATGAGGGAGCCAGACATGATTGGCTTTCCCTCAGTCCAGACAGCTGCTAATCCAGCGACGTGACGAGCCGGCCGCCGACAGGCTTGACACAGATCTTATACCTGGCAAACAGCAACACCAAAAACCCATTGGGTGCAAATCTGCATGACGGGGACGTATTGTTTGTGTTGCTCAAGGGACGGGCTTGCGAGATCGCTGGTGCATGGACACTCCAACCCTTCCCATGCAGCATGTGCATACATATACCTCCTGTAGGTACGGAGGAAGAGCTTTCTTTTCCTGTTGCTGGGCTCACCGTATTTCTGGCATGATCGCGATGCCTCTTGAGGGGGGAGGGAAAGGCGCCACAGCTGCAAGCCCCTTGAGCCCAAACCCTGTTTATTTCACCCCGGCTCTCAATCACAAGACGGGCTTCTCTCCGTTGGCCCTCGGTTTCCGATACGAGCTTGCTTGGGGGTTCCAGCATATGAACTTTGGGGCTGACTGTGTGGTTTCAAACATCGAGAGGAAAGGCGGGGTTGGACGTTTCTGGTCTCATTTAGTACGGCCTTTTGATATTCACATCATCAATATGCCATGAGAGTACCACTGGACACACAAGATCAACCACCCAAAAGCACAGGCCAGTTGAACACAACAGCGAGAGATTTCCAAAGGCAAAGTCAGCGGCGGGCGGCAGATCGGCGCTCGCATGCCGGGGCGAAGGGAGAAGGGGGGGGAACAAGGGCAGTGACAGCCGAGACATGACAGGGGCTATGAAAGGTCCATGGTCCATGCACTTCCATGGGGTTGGTCGTCAATCATCCTCATGGATCCCGCAGTTTGCCTTCAGTGTGGTGGTGAATGTCGTTGGCTACACGGCAGTGCCGTGAGCTTAATCGCTCCTCATTTTTTTTTCCCTTTCCATCACCGTCTCATATCACACCCTCATATTGCCTTTCCACATGGTTGCTTTGCACCAAGCTGCATGTTTTTTTGGAACGCGTTATAAAAGAAAAAGGGTGGATTGAGTCTGTGCTGTCTCTCTGACGTCGTACAAATGAAGGGGACGGGGGGGGGGGGGGGGAAAGGGCTGGTATAATTCGGGTACAATTCGATATCACAGTGTGGGTTTTTGGATGGTAGGTTGTGGCTTTGACAAAGGATGATGAATAAGGTTGCAATCTCTATCGTGATTTTGGTGCCCAAGTGTGACACTGGGGACGGACTCTATCTATCCAGTTTTTTTTCGCAACAAGATATCCCTCGGTAACTCACGCGCAGGTAAGGTGCATTGAATGTGTTTGGGTTGCGCTGACGATATCGGTAGGTTTTCAATTTAGACAATCTAGATAAAGTGGCCATATCAAGTAGACGATATTGTCAAATACGACTGCAACGACGTATGGTGAGGAAAAAACCTGGCTGGACCTTTGCCAATTTCACAGAGGTCTCCCAAGAGGTCTCCCGAGAGGTCCCAAGGTCCCAAAAAGTACCGTGACAAACCCCCTGGATGCCATCATTACAAGCCGTCCATCGTCATTATCGTTCGAGAATCCACTTTTGATACAAAGTGGGAAGTGATTGGCATACATCGCATTACAGATCCAGAAAGTACCCGGGAAGACGAGGAGACGATCTTGCCCCAGGCTCGGAAATCTCACCCGAGGCTAATGTAACTTTAGTGCTGGGTTTGTATGGTATGTTACTATCGCTAGAGGCAAACAGTGATAGACAAGACGTCAACGGCTGCTTTTTTTTCTGGAGTTGTTCTAGGATGTTCTTTGCTGTTTGCGTTATTGCAAATCCGGGAAATGAATCTGACAATGGAGATATAACGGTTACAACGCTTTGTCAACGTCATTGTCGATCTTTGGGAGGATCATCACTTTGGGGGGGTTGGTTGGTCTGTATGGATGGATTGAGGATCTGGCAAACACGTAAGCGGCCACACAGCGGTGAGTGGGTGGGAGGGAGAGGTCTGTAGGGATTGTGAGAACAAGTGCTAGCTAGTAAGGGGGGTTTTGATATACGGGTGGGAAGGGGACGAGGGTTGACGGTAGGTCATGTGATTGATGTCTGGATTGGGAGGGGGAGGGACGTCATGGGGTTGCTGACGGGAGTGGGACAAGGGAAAATAAGAGGGAAAGGGGGATTGGGGGTGTAAACAAAATGGAAGTAAACATACCTAGGGTTGGTAATGCAGACACCGGTGAGGTGAACACACAAAAATCTGGAACTGACAGACTCCAGGCGAAGAGTGGGTTTCACTTGGTTGCTTCTCAGCTCACTCACACACACACACACACACTCTCTCTCTCTCTCTCTCTCTCTCTCACACACACACACAGTCGCTCACTCACCTGTAGCTGGCCCTCTCAGACACCAGCTTTCCGGCTGCCTACCTCTCTCTCTTACTATCCCTCCCTCGCCGTTTATCTCAATCCAAGGTGTCATTTTCTCACACTCTCTCACTCACGCGCCTTATATACTACTCCCATATGCCCCCCCCTTCTCTCTCTCATATACCCTCTCAGTTCCACTTACCCTGTAACTTCCCGCTCATCTTCAAACTCGGCATAAAAAACAATACACCAACCCCCACCCCTCTTCATAAATAAAGAACACAACCCGGCTTCCAGTGCCTATGAAACGTAAATAACTATCATCATCCAGACCCGCAAATGACACTCTCTAACGCGGGCCCTGTGTAACATACTCTGTATCCTTAACTCCTCACCAGTGGTGTGCTGGTAGGGGCTAGAGGGCGGCGGGAAAAGTATGAAAAAGCTAAAAGAGCTGAAAGAGCTGAAAGAGCTGAAAGAGGTGGGAAGAGGGTAAGAGAGGTAAATGTGAAGAGGGAGGGAAAGGGATAAGGTAGTAATGTGGGGAACGAGGTAAAAGGGGCAATGTGTGGGAAGTGGAAAGCAAATGAAGAGATGAACATACATACCACTTTTAACAACCACATCTTCTCAATGTGACACTTGACCCACCCTTCCCCCTTTTCACATTATCTTTACGACATTGCTCTCATGCTCGAACAGGTTGTTACCACGCCGTCCGTATCTCCTAGTCCCTGCCAACCCAGCCATTCACCTCGCTGAGAAGGGGGACAAATGGTGTTGGAAAACCCCAGAGGCTTGAGATTATAGTGTCTTGTCACCTCTAAATTTAGATTTACTAATGTTTACCAAGTAATTTTTCACTTGACCTTGAACAAGATTGACTCATGGTCTTGTAGACCCTCTCCAGCGAAGGGCTGCTAGTTCTCCATGGCTACCTAAATATAAGCAAGAGAGGTTCCATGGCAGAAAAGGGTAAGAGTCTGGCTGATATCTCAAGTCATCTCATGTCATCTCATAGCATCTTTGCTGCACAATTCAGAGGTATGTATCGTAGGGAATGGCTTAGTGTAACCATAAAAGACGGTTCTCGTTCTATCTTTCATCCCAAATTCTGACGTATATATGCATATAAAAAACCATAATGGCTGAGAGTGGTAGGCACGCATAAAGCCCCAGGCAGGGCAATTTTTCTTCTTTCAAAGTTAGGTATCTACTGTCTGTGTTGTTTTTGTTTGCGGTCTACAAAATATGTGACAAAAACTCCCCTCCCGAATATTCTCATCATCTTCTTCCTCCTTTCTGTTCGTGAAATCATCACGCCAAATACATTATCATAACGCGTCCCATCCATACATTAACCCATCAACATTCAGACATTATCCCCCACCTTCTTGTCTTGGTATCTCCTTCCAAATCTTCAACAGAAAATCGATAAAACAACTTTTTCAAGTCTTCGCCCACATTCGCCATGCTAGATATCATGCTTTGCAATGTGAATAAACCGTCAACCAGTGGTATCCCTCCCAAAACTCCAAACAGAAGCATAGCCCAAACAAACCCACAATCATCAACTCACAACGACAATCCGTCATTTCCCCTCCTAATCATACTCTTCCTAACCTTCCTCTTCTCGGTAAACCTCCTCAACCTCCTCACCCCCAACTCCGTCTCCATCCCTTCCCCATTCCCACTTTGTTCTCCCCCCATAAGCGGCGCCCCCGCCGTCCCCTCCCCCCCAAACCCAAAGTACCACCTCGGGCTCACATCAATCCCCCCATTGCCTCTGCTACCAGCCCCCATCCTCTCCAACAACTCCTCCTTGTTCACGCACCTTTTGAAAGCCAACTCATCCCTCAACTCATTATTCACCAAATACCCCACAATCTCCGCCAAGCAGCCCACCCCATGCGGCATCCCCATCTCCTTCCTCTTTGGCACCAAACTGATCAGTGCGAGAAGATACAGCGACAGAACCGCAAGGAGCAAACAGTAAGCAGGCATGTTGGCGTACATCCTCACCTCTTGCTCCCAGGATTCCGTCACCACCCCGTTTTCTCCTTCGGAGCGGGTTTTGGAGAGTTTAGTCAAAGCCATAAACATACCCCCTGCTAAGACTGGGATTGCTAAAAACAAGGTTGAGCAGAGAGATACAAAAGCGGCGCGGAAGTGCTTGTTCTTGAGAGCTTTGAAACTTGACTGGAGGGGGAGGCAGGCGGCGTAGTCGACTAGCAGGCCTTCCTCTGCACGGCAGCCTCCGGGCGCGGAGAGAGCGGACCAGGGAGCGAGGATGAGGAAGTGGGTGGTGATATGTTGGAAGGAGAGGAAGAGGAGCATCCCCAAAAGCGAGGGCAAAAAAGCGTAGAGGAAATCGGCTGCGGAGAAGGCGCCTGGCTGGGGGTCTGCTTTGAGACCGGGCGTGAACCCCTTGCTGATTCGGGTTGAAGGGAGGAAGGACACCACAAAAAGGGCAGCGAGGAGGATAACACTGGTGATGATGAACCAGAGGAGTTGACTGGTGCGTAACGACCAGGGGAGGTATCTATGTCGGATGGCTGAGTTGGGGTCGGAGGCTTCGAGGTCGTTGTGGTGTTCGGGGTTTTCAATCAGCGGGCTGCTGTTGGTAAACGGTTGCTTCTCCATTCTTTGACCGCTTGCCACATCTGGGAAGGGGAGGAGGTTGGACTCGTTGTCCATTGGGCTGCCCAGAGTGTGCCAGAAGCCGGGCCGGCCGTCTTTCCACGTCCAGTATCCTAATCTATCGTGGGCGCGGCGGCGGAGGGCGAAGCGGATGCCCTCGATTCCTCGAGCTAGTTGGGTGCCACGGTAGTCGGTTGCAGTGTTGGTTTCGGAGACAATGGCAATGTAGTCGGCGAGGGAGCGGCAATCCCAGATCAGACCGGTCTTCTCGGTTGCTGCCCAGAACCGCCAAACAATTATCGTCGAGATGAGAAGCAACAGGTACAGCCCTACCAGGGCCCAGGCAACACCTTGGCAGGTTGCCCAAACCCATTCTCTCTCTTCACCTCTTTCGGTAAGGACAACTGTGAAAAGCGAGCTCTGAAGCGGGATAGTAAAGTTCATCAGCCAGGTAACAAAGATAGGGACCCAAACGTTCCATGGGCCGATAAACTGTGGCCAGAGAAACGAAGGGTAGAGTTTCTGGTAGACCGCACCGTCACGGTCCCCAGGGTTGCAAGAGGCCAGCCGCACAAACGGCAGGATTCGAAAAATGGTCGTGATGATGAACTGCGCATAGAGCAGAAAAATGGCGCCGATCAACTGTGGGAGGATTCGAAAGACGAAATAGCGTCCGCCCACAATATCGTCCCAGCCAACCAGTCCCTGTTCGAGATGAGACCAGACAGCACTGAAGATGAGGGCTGCAATCATCAGGACACACATAGCCATGAACCCCAACAGTGCTGGCGCTCGTAATGGCCATGGCCTGAAGGTGAGTGGCGGGACTCCTGATGTCTTCCACTCGCCTGTCCTGTTCAAAATCTCCTCTCTCTCGGCTGGTCTCCATTCATGAGGCTGCGCAGGCTTCCTTGCACCCTTGAGCAAACTGTCGGCAAGCGAGTCGGCGGAAGCGGCCGGATTTGGCCTCGAGAACTGAGGGTTGGGCGGCTGTAGGGCTTCATCACCCTCTTGAATTGGCCCGGTTGAAATAGGCCGATGCGTTTGTTGAGCGTGTTGGTATATTTGGCGGTGCGGTTGGTTTGGATATATGGATGGACCCGCTTGAGCGCTGTCGCTGCTGGAAGACTCGTTGGCGGAATAGCCGGTGTCACGATCACGGCGGGTGAGGGCCTCAATGGCTTGATGAATATATGGAGTGTCGTCAACGCCGGGGGTAATAACACCGTCTAACCGGGCGAGGTCCTCTCTAAAGTCAGCCAACATCCTGGCGTTGAAAGCAGGCTCCCACTCGGGCTGCTGGTATCCTGGCGGTGAAGGCATGTTTGTGCCACGGCGATAGGGTCCCTCAACTACAATCGGCCGTCCATATGCCCGCGCAATGGCAGGAGGGTCGTGAATTTGGTCCGCTCCGTGTTCCGGCTCCGGATACGTGGTCGAGGTCGGCCGGGCTGGTGGAGGGGTTGGAGGATTTGGTGCGTGGGAAAGCTGTGCTGCTGCTGCTGCTGCTGGGAGGGAGCTGGGATGAGAGGCAGATGCTGCATGCCTCTCGTCCCGCTGTGGAGGTGTGACTTCGGGAGAAGAATTCGAGTGTGATCCTGGTTGCCGTGCAAGATTGTACTGCATGTGTGTTCCTAAAATTGGCCGTGAGCAAGGCAATCCAATCGAGTGTGGAGTTTGTCGGTGTACACACGAGGCTGTTGTGGGCGGGCGGTGTTGTTGTTCTGGAAGCTCATGTCTCTGCGAATCGGAGCGCAAACAAGATATGCAGGTTTTCCTCCACCGCTCAGCTCAGAAACCCACAGGTGACACGGCCAATTGGATGGTGATGGGTGCGAAAACAGGATGGGAAAGAGGAAAAAAGATGCACCATGTCATCATGCAAGATGCACAAGAAAGAAATACGCAGGAAGCCGGGACTCCCGTGCTTCAAAGTTGTTTTCCCGAGAGGTTGGGCTGTCCCTGAGAGGGCCAAGAGGATGGCGTGGGAGCTGGTGGTTGGGCGATGGGAACACCAGCCACCACTTTTCTACCTCTCCAGCTCGACAATCAAAACCACACATCAAACGACGCCCTGCATATTGCCAGGAGCTGTTAAATGAAGCTTGTTGCGGTGGTCAGTCTCAACCGCAGCTGGATAGCCTCTAGCGCCGTAATCTTTTTCTTCCGATCTCAGACAACGTCTGTGTTACGCCGTGTTCATCCGATACAGTCCAATTTGGAAGTCTGTTTTGATGGGATGAGATCATGGCCGTTGACCAAGTGAACGTTTGACGCGGGGCACGCCAAGCAAAACCTATGGTCCGTGCGGCAGGCGGGGCGACCCGCAGCTGGAGAACCTCGGCGTGTGGAGAGCAGACCTCGTCCAACACCACGATAGCTTCACTTGCTGAAGAGAAGACCATGCGCCTGTTGATATTTCACTGCCATTCCAGTGCTGTGTATATACATCTATGGCAATGAAGACATACCCTATCTCGAACCCCCTGGGTTGAATCACTGAGCTGCCAAAGTTCCAATTCCGGCTTTCGGAAATAATATGGCGTTTACTGCTGAGAGCAGACTGTCCATGCTTATCGTACATGGAAGGGAACTGTTTGACCTCAGTAGTAAATATTATGCTCAGAACACATGGTTGGAGCTTTGGCAGCTCGGAGATCCAATTCAGGGAGCCCTCGGAGATACCGCCTAGGTAAGATGCCATGTCATCAACTTTTGAGGACGTCACGGCGATGGTAGCTCTCCCTATCAACATTTCATGCGACAACCGCGTTCTGCTGCCCCGTCACTACGAAACCGCCGCCCTTGGCCGGCTCCTGCTTAAATCCAACCTCCTCCAGAGCAAGCCTATCCTTCTCCTCCGCCGGCTCTCCCAGCAAGAACTTGCGCTGCCAAGGTCCAACAAACATGCCCAACGGATCCACCTCATCCCTGACCTTTCTGAACTGGTGGAAATCCTCCCCATACCACTGCTTGCTCGCAAACTCCTCCGGCGTGACAGCAAATGTCTTTGCCCAGTGCGGCTTTCCTCCTAGGTCTCTCATCAACCACTCAAAAGCCTCATAGTACCTCTCTGTCGCATTCTTACTCGGGTCCCTGTGATAAGGTCTGTACATTGTCGCGTTGAGATACAGAGCGGGCCCATCCTCAGGGGTGATATCCAACCACGGCCTGTTCCCCCTCTCCGCAGACGTCTTCACAGTCGTATCGCTCACTCTGACCTCAACCGGACTATGCACCCAAAGACCCTCCGCACTGAAAGGAATCTTATGCTCAACATAGCCCTCATCCCCGGGCTGCAATCTATGCAACCAAGCCGCCAACCTCTGCAACGCCTCTGGCCCCTTTGCAAGCGGAATAGCCCACTCATTCACAAACTGACTGTACAGACAATTCAACAAGAAAGCCCTGTAGCTCGGCTGCACCGCCCGCGTAGTCGTCGCCTCGCCATTCCCAAACCCATACTGCAGCCCAAATACAAACCACTCCACCCACGGAGTAATCCTGGGGAACCACCTCGCCAGCGCCAGCAAGTTGTGGTAAACAAAATACCCAAACTTGCTGTCTTGGAAGCTGGTAGGCGGGTCATAGTTCCTGACAACCCCCGTGTCCAGGTCATTCTCATCCACCTTGTCCGCCTTCCAAACCACGGCTCTTCTCATGTAAGGGAACCACCAAACCCTGACAAACTCGGATTGCTTCCAAAGCTTTGACTCCCACTCGGCAAACAGCTTGCCGTCAGAGTCAATCGATTGTTCCCATGCCAAACTGAACGCTTTGACTGCTCTGAACGTCACTTCGGTGACGATACCGATGGCTCCCAGACTCAGCAGGGCAGCGCGGAAGAGGTCTTGTCTTTCTGTCGGAGAGCAGGAGACCTCCTCGCCGTTGGCAAGGACGATCTTGAGGGATTCTATTCCTTCAGAGATCAGACCGTGCTCTAGGGAGCTGCCGTGGGTACCTGTGGAGATGGCGCCAGCGATGGATTGCTCATTGATACTGCCCATGCTGGGGAGGGCAAGGCCCTCTTTGTTGAGCGCTTCGCTGAGCTGCCATAGTCTGATGCCGGATTGGAGGACGCAGAGGCCGGTGGTGGGGTCGATGGAGAGGACACGGGAGTACTTGTCTAGGTTTATCATCCAGGATGAGGTGCAGGTTAGGTTGGAGGGGGAGTGGCCTGATCCGACAACGACCAGACGGCGGCGGCAGCGGCGGGCGAGGTTGGTGATTTTGGTTATTTGGGGGAGGGTGGATGGCTGGAGGTAGACTTCGGGGTGGGAACTGAAGGTCCGGGCCCAGGTGCGGTGGGTGTGAGGGATGGGGGAGGCGGGGAAGGTGATACCATCTGAGGACTCGGTGGTGATGATGGAGCGGATTTCTAGGGGGAGGTGGGAGAGGTCCTCGGTTGTGGACGCCATGTTGGCGGGTTTGAATGCGGATATCTCACTGGGTTCAAAGCGGGAGCTTTGGTGACGGCGAGCTCAACGATGCGGGGTGGCGGCGGGGAATTCGAGAAAAGAGCAGGTTGTTAATCAAGCATCATGCTCCCAACAGACTGGTTGCACAAAATGTACACTCTCGCTCGCAGGTATGGATACCTAGAGGTGTCAAAAGTTGTATGAGAGAAATATGTAGACGCAATGGTGTGTCTGAATTCTGTCATTTCACAAGGCGATGTGAGGGAGTTGAGCTCCCCTCCACTTGCCAAGAGCCAGCCGATAACGCCACTGCTATCGCGACCTATGATTGGAGGGAGATAATCAGTTAGATCCATCTTGGCGATCCAGGGTCCTGCTGATCGGGGACCAGTCCCGAGCTTCCTTTGCGTCTCGGAAAGAGATCCGAGGTTCTGTAATATGCGAATGGAGACAGTGATGAGCTTGAATAGAGTGACTAGTCCCCCCCCACCGGTATTGCTGAGCATCATGGTGTTCTCGTCAGAACATGCAATCCATCAATGTTTTTATCCGCCTTCAACTCCGGCTGTTCGCCTGAGCGAGCGACAATGAGGTGTAAGTGGCCTGGGGTATCTTCAGTCTTCAACCTAACTTCTTCCAAACCATACTGTAAAAGTTTGGTGTATCTGTTGCTGATGAGCAGTTTTGACAGGAGTTTCGTCCCCTTGGCAATTCGGCTTTCAGACAGCTAATCAGTATTGTAAAAGACTTGTGTGTGGCCACCACTCGTTCCAGCACTCTTTTGATATCTTCTTGATGCATATTGCCGTGGTAGGTGCAAATGGCGTTTGCCCTCCACCATAGCATCTTGTTGCTGCTGCCAAACTTTTAAAAGGGGCTCAATCTGATAGTCTCTGAAGATCATGGCAAGAAGGATCACCTGGAAGAGGGCTTGCGGCTTACCCGCATGGCTACCATGTGCAAATAGGCATAACAACGTCGTGAAGACGGCTTCTATTGTTTAGGTAGTCGCATAAACAAGCTTGGATTGGCCCTTGACTGTCTGTCCTCACGGCGCTTGCCTTAGTGGAAGGCTTGCCTCGGTTCCCTGCGCCTTCCAAAAGGTGCCATCAAAGATACCCATGCTGATACTGTCGTCTACATAGGAAGGACCTCCCCCAGTTGCGCCTGCCTTTCCACTTCCAGTTTCAAGCCCCGCCATAAACTTATTTCTTTTGAAATCCAAAAACCTACCTATCTCAAGCCCCTTTCTTCTTCTACTCCCAGCTTCCACTCTCACTTTTCCACTCCCACAATTCTGGCAGTGTGACTTGCTCGAACATTTTCCACTAAATCCTCTGATCCAAAGTTGTGGCAGAGAACCAAAACAGCCAACCTATCACTGGCAGGCAGTCTTCTTACGAGGGACCCCCCCCTCTCTCTCTCTCTCGCAGGCTGTGATTTCTACTGTGCTGAAGTCGACGACCCAAGAGCTAGCCACATGTAAGTCGTGTGTTTTTCCCGCTCATCTCAGCCTCGATCCAAATTTCTATATCGGACGTCGAGGCTGACACAATTTCCGGACAAGATGGGATCCTTGACCCTCACCGCGGCCGACCCTCTGGCAGCCATGTCTGAGGTTCAGCTCATTATCCACGCGCCTCCCGACTTCCCCGAATTTTCAGAGATCCTCGGCGTCTGCGGCGTCCCCAGCAAGTACGCCACTTCTAACAAATATGCCTGGATGGTTGCCGACTTCCTCGCCTTCAAAGTCGGTTGTTACCGTCTTGGTCGACGTGCTGACCAGGTATGTCGACGGCTTTTGCTCATGACATCTGATGGCCAGCGGTATTCAGTATTGACATGTTATTCAATAGACTTGGCTGAGCTCACTCGACCTTCAGTACTTCGTTGAGAATATTTCCACGAAGGTGAATGCTGGCGCCGGAACCGCCATGCACGAGAAAATCTTTGGCCCCAAGGAGGATCACATTACGACTATTCCAGAGGACAATGCCGGGTTTATTACCGCTCTTTTCACGCAAATTGGCAACAGTGCCAAGTCTGCTATCTCCAAAAACATCCCCTTGGTCATTTTCATGTTCGCGCCTGTCACCCCCGAGCATGACATTTGCGTCGACTTTGGCGACAAGAGGTTCCTGACTACAGAGGAAATCTGCAGAACAATCGAGGAAGTCACAGGCAGCTCTGGCCTCCCTGTCACTTTGCTGACCCCCTCTGCTTTCACTGGGGGTTGGAATTGCAGACCCAATCTTATGGGACCGGCCAGGTGCTCCGAGTCCAAGGCCATGGAGATGATGGCGAGATCCTCGGGAGGAGCCTTTGCAGACACATTTATGAAAATCTTCACCAGCCGCCAGTCGCCACTTTTAGCCCTCGAGCACCAAGATGCCGCTAGATACGAGGATCTTATGCCTCTGTCCCCGACTGTTGAGCAGAAGAACTTTCTTCATCACCTCCAGGACCAGATTCATGAGGTCTTGGAGCACCGATTCTCGCCTTTTGCCCAACGCCACACGGTCGTCGTTGATGGGCCCGACCCCTGGGAGATTCTCGCTCCCAGAACCGGTCTGGCACTGGGTGACTGGGGCCCCAGGTTCAGTGACCGCCCTCCTTACCAAGCTCTCCGACACGTGGAATATTTTGGGGAGGCATTTGGAGGAGAGCGTAACTCACAATTCTTCCATTTGTGCTATCTCATCGACATTGAGCTCAGCACCTGTCCAGGTGACTGGAACAAGAAGACGGCCGGAATGACGCAGGAGCTGTTTCGTGGCTTCACAGAGCACCCCGATCCTGACGACGACCACTTCAAGCAGGTCTTTGATGCGCTGGATTACCGAGCCTCGTCCATGAAGCTTGCTCACTGTGTTGCCAAGGCACTGCGTCTCTCGATGCCTGGTAACCTGAAGTGCCGTTACTGGAACGACGGCTACGATCAGGATGACGCCTTTTACAAGAGGCATGCTGCAGCCTTTGGCGAAGCGCACAACCTGTTTGATCAAGTTGCTGTTCATCCTAGAGAGAGACGACATGACTACAAAGTTGTGCGCTTCTTGCGTGCATCACGTTGGCTCTCGGCCTGCATTGCCATGAAGTTTGCCCGCGACAGCACGCATACTGCCAATGTGAAGGATTTTGTCGGCAGCAGTGTCGCGAGCCTCCTTACTCAGATCAAGGACTTGCAACTCGGCTTGCTCCTGCAGGACAAAGATGTCCTCAAAGCGAGCTCTCGCTGGCTTGCCGCTATTGGGTATGGCGACAGTCGCAACACCGAAATCCCCGGAGCGATTGACGCGAGCACCACGTCGCCCAAGGTGTTTGTCCCGAGCCCGGTTACTCCAATCTATGTCGACAAGGGCAAGGGCAAGGTGGTGGCTAAGGTTGGGGAACCACAACCCCTTTGGTTCAAGAACCAGTCCCCGGTTTACCCGATCCAGAAGGCGCAAGTCAATGCAAGATATGTCGACAGGGTCTTTTCAGGTGATGGCAACGGGGGTGAGTTTGCGTTGCAGCAGGCTCTCTTGAATGAAGCTGAACTCGACAAGGCGAAGGAGAAGCCCATCACTGGGCCCGTTCAGCAGCAGTTCAAAGCTTTGAACAGCATTCACCAGCCCGTTCCGGCTGCCCCATCTCCTCTTAGAACCGTTGTCCAGTCTGTGCATGCCCCTCGTGTGAACTACCTGGCCACCTTGGCCTCCAGCAAACAAGTGGCGACGCCTATTCCTGAGATCACGTATACCAGCACCGCAAAGCCAGACACGAAGCCGGCCACTGGACCTGTCGATGATTATGTTCCTACGCCCGCCGCAACCCCAGCTCCGAAATCCCCTGGGGCCAATACTGGCGTGTCTGCCGTGGCACCACCTGCGCAGCCTGTGCAGACAAATGCGCCTGTTTCTGTCCCGACAGACTTCAACAACCGGGTGTCCGGCAGGGATGCTATAGTTCAAAACTTGGCTGAAAAAGTGCTTACTCAGCCTGATCAGGTCAAGGATTATGTTGCGCAGCTTTTTGAGGATGCGATGAAGGTCGCTCTCTCTCGGGTCAACATATCCGCAGAGACCTCTGTGCCTGCAGTCCCTTCTGTCTGCCCCCGTGCTACCAGCGTTGCCCAGCCTGCCCAGTGTACAACGGTAGAGGCACAGGGAGTCAACAACCCAACACCCCCCAGGTCACCTGTGCAGCCAACCCCCTTATCGCCTATCCAGAAGTCTTCCCAGCGAGCGGTTGGGATCCAGCTGGAGGACACCTCGGCAGAGCCCGAGGTTGCCAAAGAAGCCTCTCCTGAAGCCAAGCTGTCCGGTATCCTGGTTGTCCCCCAAGCAAGGCCATCAACGGATGCTGCGCTCAAACTTGCGTCCCACGAAGACTTTTGGGCTCGTGCCGCGAGCATGACCCACAGGAAATACTAGGGTTGAATGCGTGACGAGAGCACTACCTGGTTTGGGGTGAGGGAGCGAATGTCTGTGGGATGGGATGGGAGCGATGACCGTTCTTGCTGCCTGGGTAGTTTAGAAGACGGTGTCTGGGCCTTGCTCGGGGGATTTATAAGAAAGACGAGTAGGAAAGAATGGTTGGTAGGAGTTTGGAGGAGGATCTTCATACTTGGCGATCGGGCAACACGACTGTCCACCCATCTGGGAGATGATTTCTTTGAGAACTTTGAGGCTCTTGGGAGGAAAATCCTATCGGGTTATTAGGAATTGATGAAGTTGGTATGGAACCAGAGATATCAGACAGCGTTCATAGCGAATAGGCTGAACTGACCGAAATTGCCTTTATGAAACTTGAGGCTCAGTTATCTTGTTGCGAATGTGCTGATGTTGATGGTCTGTGTGGTACCCTTTGAGGCCACAAGCCGTCGTTCTGGGCTGCAGAGTAATGGGGTATTTTGACTTGTTTTTACTCTTATTAACCTGTTTAATCTATGTAGCACTCTCCCCCTCTCCCCCTCTTTGAAAAAGAGAAGAAGGAGAGTAGAGAGACAAATGTATGTGTCGTGTACGGATATCTAGCGTGTAAAAATGTTGTGTAGAATGCAGTGATGAAATGTGTGCCTGTTTCTCTCCATGTACAACGAAAAAGCCGGCTTGCTGCCTTTGACGAGATATCAAAGCATCAAAGCGCCATGAGTGCTCCCCCCAACACCGCAAAAAAGGTAGAGATTCCCACGACCGCCATCATTTCTCCCATTCCGGTCCCAAACCTCACGGCAGTATTCTTGGTAGTAGCCAACGTCATGACCGGCCCCGCAGTAGGCGTAAAGGTCGTCTGCTGCGCCAGCACCCCCGTCACCGACGGCAGTCCTCCCCCCTTTTTCGTCTTGGTCGCTGCTTCTGTTTCCGTCGCATTATTCCCAGCATCACCGTCCTTGCCACCCTCCTCCCTCAGCTCAATAATCCTGCTGCTAGACGAGTTGAGATTCGCCTGCCCCATCCCGACCTCATAATTTCCCAAGTCAAACACGACATATGCGCTCCGCAAAAAGGTGTCCCCCAGTAGCGTAAAGTTTGGCTGCTTCACCGTGCCCGTCGTCTCGAAAATCTCGGTGGACTGGATCCCGAACAGGCAGGCGTCCTTGAAGGGGGCATTGTCGGGGGGCACATAAGACGGACTCAAAACGTCTAGGACCATCTCCCAGACAGGCACGCGGATGGAGGCGGTGGAGTTGAGAAACAAAAACTGGAAAGAGAGGGATGAGGGGGAAGGGGGAGAGGTGAGGTAGGAGCAGTCGATTAGGATCATGCCGAGTTCTGCGTCAAAGTAGGTGGAGAGGTTCTGGGTTAAAATGTCGACCATGTCGTCCGGGAGGTAGGATAGTGTTGTGCCGGAGTCGAGGACTGCTGGGGCCGGGTGGTCTAGCATTGCTGTTGGGATATCTAGGGTGGTGGAATTAGGGAGGGTTACAATCAGGGAGGAAAAGTCGATCTCGAAGGACGTGTATGTTCCGTTTGTTGCCAACAGGGGGATGATCTGGAGGGGCCCGATGAATTTGTCTGTGTCTATTCCGCCAAAGAGGATGGAGCCGGCGTCGGTGCGGCGGTCATTGAGGTACAGAGAAAAGGCCTTGGAGGAGATGAGGTTCTGGTTGGAGAGCTGGTCGATGATGTTGGGGTACTTTGTTGCCGCTTTCTCGCTGGCGGAGAAGCCTAGGCCTAGAATCCCCGTGTTGCGGACGGCCTTGGTCACGTAGGCAAGTTGAAGGGACTTGATCGTTGTGCCGCCAATGCTGAAATCGTCCTGCATCCAACCCCCTGATGCTACACCACCGTCGAGATAGGTTATCCTGAAGCCCCGGGGGTCGACGACTTTGTGGGTGGAGGATTTGCTGGGGTTGAACGTGTCGACGCATATTAGCCCGGCTTCTTGCTGGAGATCGTCATCAACGCAGAGGTCGGCTTTGTGGCTCAGAACCCAGGCGTCGCTGCTGCCCGTGTCGAGCAGCATGGTTACGACTTGTGGCGGTGTCCCAAGACTGACGCGCGCATAGTACCCTCCGCCTGCCATGAAGTTGATCAGCCGTTCCGAATGGGTGGCGGCCCTTTTGCCCAACACGGGTACCGAACCCAAGTGCACTCCTGGCACGCCTCTCGTGACGTTGAACTCGACGACATTTTGCGCGAAAACTCCCGATGCCAGAGCCAACACGGAAGCAGCAGCCAATTGCATTTCGGGTGGTTTCTAGGCTCCGGTTCGGCCTGGTCGCAGGGGATGTCGTTCAGGGGCTCGACCCCTGAGCCAGTGCTGAAAGCTGTCGGGCTACAACCCAGGCCGTCCAGACGGCTGGGACTGAGAAGAAGTTCGAGTTGGCGCCACAAGGCAGTTTGGCTGGAAGGGGGAGCTCGACGATTGTCATGGCATATCGTAGATATCGCCGAGACTTGCGCCGTTGGCAGTGGGCGATATGCGCTTGGCTCGGAGATGCTTCTTCTAACACATGTCAGTCACGTCACGGGAGAAATGTCATTCTGGAGAGTGTCGAGAAGCACCGAATCCATCATGGCGGGACTTGGGGAAACATACCGGCAAGGACGCACAAAACAACCCAACCTGAAGCAACACTGGACGGGAGCGGTGCTGCCTCTCGCTCTGGGGTTCCGTCGCCATTTTAAATGTCCTTGATTCCCTCTCAGCCCTTGGCGTCGCGCGGCGTTCCAAGCCTTGGAGTGGTCTGGGCGTTGTTCTGGGCAGGACCCCTCGTTCAAGCAAAGACCAATCCACGCTGTCTTTAAGCTTGGCGCCGAGACCGATCAGCACTGTCGCAGATACTCGTTTGGGGAATGCCATGGGCGCTCCTCAGGCTCACGGGTCTGGGCGAACTTGGGGATCGCGGGCATCCAACAGTTTCTGACGCTTCTTCCCGAGAGGATTCCGAACTCTTTGTAACTCTGTGCTCAACCAGCAGACCTGACACTTTCTTTTTGCGCTCTCTGTTCACTCGTGGAAATGTTCGAAGACGCCAAGGCCAAGCGGCTCTTGGGATCTTGAGAGGTTTGCTGGGCGCCCCATGATATCTCGGACCAGTGGGTCCTCTCATTCAACGGTCGCTGTAATTACTTTTCAGCATGTAATGCCCAATCAATGGTGATGGGAGCCGCATGCCAAAGCAGCAAATACCGATAAATTAGCGAGCGCTGGGGGTGTATATACACGCAGCGCGCAGAAAGAGAGCTAGCGGAAGCCATGCATATTTGACGGTTTGGTGATGCCTTTCTGATGAGGAAGCTGAGGTGTTGTCGTTCAAAGAGGACAAAGGGGGTTCCGTTGGATGGAATATTACGTCACTCGGGTGTTCGGCACCGGCGACGCTTAAAGAGCCCAGGCCCCAGGCCGTCGCAATTCAAAAAATTTCCCGATTTTCATTTTCACGTCGAATTTTGGTGCGAGCTTTTCGGCTGCTTGCTGCTTTCACCGTCTTTGCGTGAAGTCGCCAAGTTGCCCAGCTCAGGCCCAAGCAACTTGGCCCAACTCTCGGCCAACAAGGTGTTTGCTAAAATCTGCTCACCTGAGGGCGAAATCGAGCGATCAATGTCTTGAAGTCTTGACATCCATTTTATGGACCGAAAAGCGAGAAGCGGTCTGTCAGTCCGTATTTTCTGATATAAGGGGCACTATTTCTGTGTCTCGTAATTACCAGATATCACGCGGGGTGTGGAGTACAAAAAGATGCTCTTTCCGCATATAAGTCGGCCTCGGTAACTGTCGGTCTAAGCAAAGCGCAAAGCTAATCGCTCCCATTTGTATGTAGTCAGAGCGCGAGGAAGGGAAAGATCGATCAAGTTTGACGGGGAAATCTAGGAGCTCGGGAATCAGAAGAAAGGATACCAGATATCAAGACTGCAGATTGACCAGCACCGGTAGTGATCCGATATGTGCGTGCGGGAGGTGCCGGCTCGGCCCCACCTTCCCACCTCTGCTCTTTTAGACCGGGCCCGGCTAAACAGAAAAAACACCGCACCGAACATCGGATCGGGCATGACACATACTTTTCCGAGGGTCTGATTGGGCCGAGAACTTACTAACTCCCTCACCCACTACCACTTACATCACACAAAACAGCTGTCGAGTCACCACACCACGATACCAGCCTTCACACATCACAAACACCATGTCGATCCCAGTGGTAACAAACATCGAGCTCAGCTCGGTGTCCAAGCTTGCCAGCGGCAAGGTGCGGGATCTGTACAATGTCGACGATGCGACCCTGCTGTTCGTAACGACGGACCGCATCTCGGCCTACGACGTCATCATGGCCAATGGTGTGCCCCTCAAGGGGGCCGTTCTTACCAACATCTCGGCCCACTGGTTCAAGGTACTCCAGGAACGGATTCCAGATCTCAAGACTCACTTCATCACTCTGGACCCTCCTGCCAACCTCAGCGATGCCGACCGGGAGCTGGTCCATGGCCGCAGCATGCAGGTTCGCAAACTCAAAGTATTTCCGGTCGAGGCCATTGTGCGTGGCTATATCACGGGAAGCGCGTGGAACGAGTACAAGAAGACGGGCACGGTACACGGACTGGCCATGCCTGCCGGCCTTCAGCAGTGCTCTCCCTTCCCCGAGCCCATCTACACTCCTAGCACCAAGGCCGAGCTGGGACAACATGATGAGAACATCAGCCCCGAGCAGGCGGCCAAAATTGTGGGAGAGAAGTACGCCGCACGAATCGAGGCTCTGGCGTTGCAGGTCTACAAGGCCGGTGCGGCCTACGCGGCCGAGCGGGGGATCATCATCGCCGACACCAAGTTCGAGTTTGGCCTGGACGAGGAGACAGACGAGATTGTCCTCATTGACGAGGTGCTCACCCCAGACAGCTCCCGCTTCTGGCCAGCGGATGAGTACGAGGTTGGCCGGGACCAGGACAGCTTCGACAAGCAGTTCTTGAGGAATTGGTTGACCAAGGAGGGGCTCAAGGGCAAGGATGGCGTTGAGATGCCTGCCGATATTGCTCAGTCTACAAGCGAGAGGTATCTGGATGCCTTCAAGCGGTTGACGGGCAAGACATTGCAGGAGGCTCTTCAGGGGTAAGGGCGCCATCTTGCGATCAGCTGCGGGGGAGTAAGAAAAGATGCACAAGGAGGGGCAAGCAATATCCTCTCTTATCTAATCCAAGAACTGGTTGCTAGGCAAAGCAAAGGTAACTTGGAGGCATCTACCAGCTTGCAGTTGATGTAGGAAAGAAGATGCGATAAAGCCACTGGTGTCTTCAAAGCGGTGATCCCCATTTAAGAAGTGTTCACATGAATCCTTGTTTCTTTGTCCACACTTGACAGACCTCCTCCTCACGCACCCCTGATGAAGCCAGACCATTGCTGTCAGTAGGGGCACAAGCTGCAGATTTGACAGTGACATGCATGGGATTGTTCAGGTTGACCTATCGTATCAAGATGAGCATGTCAGAAAATAAAAATAGTGTGGTGTACGTGAACCCCTCATTGGCCCTCGCAGACACCACCGGGACGGATAATGCTGCCCGCTGTCGGGGTTCACCAGTGACGCCACCGGATACTTCATCTCGACGGGGATGCTTGTGCTGTCAACCTCTTTCCCGTAGGGGTCAAAAAAAAAAAGCCTGAGCGGTTGAAACTCCACTAGAAAGTTCGGTGGGTCAGGCGGTTAGCGCTGCTGACATCTCAACTTTGGGTTGGTTATGGACGGGTTCAACCGCAAGAGAGAGAGAGAGATCTATTAGCGTCCCATCGGGTCGGACTGTGGCCCGTGGCCCCATAGGGGTCACGTGCCCGAGCCTTCCTCGCCTGGCCCCCGTTTGGGGATGTGGACGGCCTAAGCTTCTAATACTACTGCTAATACTAGCTGACAAGGCATTTCGCGTT
Source organism: Triangularia setosa (assembly GCA_033296915.1). NCBI lineage: Eukaryota > Fungi > Ascomycota > Sordariomycetes > Sordariales > Podosporaceae > Triangularia > Triangularia setosa. Next base: position 54,453 of record MU866128.1, on the reverse strand, counting down.
ACAAAAGAGAGGTGTTACAAAAGAGAGAGAGGCCCGCCTGCCTCAGAGCAGGTTCAACCGCAAGATATCTGGGAATGATGGGAATTTGATGCGTGCTAACCACAAAATCTGCGATGTTTGGGTGATACTGCCAAGTGTTACCATCCCCAAACAGGTTATAGCGGATGGTGCTGCTGAGCACCCGCTGACGATGCGGCGGGCGGAGGGCGAAAATGGCGCCCAGCGCCGGTCCAGGTCCCATGTCGACCAGCCGCGGTCTGGAAACAAAGATCTACGGAAGCCGGTCCTCCACCATCCCGCCTCCTTGCGATTGACGCTCCAAGCACACCACAACATTTCTCGTCAACAAGCCAACCCAGCCCGAGAATACGGAGACAGGTGTAGGGATGGGGAGAAAGGATTTCTGCTGAACTGTCCAACACTCTTTTGTTCCACTCTTTTACTGACAACAACCCCCGCGTGCCTCGCACCTCTTAGTCACTGGCAAACTCGACTCGGGTTGCTCGTCAACCTCGATTTCCTGACCATTGGTTGCGACTTCCAAAACTTCCACATTCGTGTGTCGCATTTGGAAACAGTCCAGACGTCAGCAACAGATAATGCATTGCGCCCTGCTTATCCGCCCATACGGCCGTCCATTTTTCTCCTTCCATCGCGAAAGCTGATTCTCCCCCGCATCCCACCCACCACACACACACACACACACACACACACACACACACACACACTTCCGACTTGAGAACAGCCATGCGCTCCTCGTTCTTAGAGGCGAGCATTATCGATCTGCTAGAGGCCGACCCGAGACCCTCGTTTATTGTCGCCCTCATACCACACCCGCCCACTGTCGTCTACACGAACCCAGCCCTCGGGGACTACCCAGCCCTCCTCGAGCTTGTGACAGCAGCTGCAAAAGAAGACAATGGGCCTCTATGGGAATGGATCTCGGGCGGCTCGACGGCGACAACCGCGGGCCCCTCACTTGCCTACGCCAACACCTTCTGGACGAGAGCAGTCGTCAATGAAGAAATGGCGGTTGTCGGCGCAAACGAACAGGCAAAAACTTCAACCTCGGGGCCACCCATGATTCGAGTCGACTCGATAGCCTCTGGCCCTGGCTCTGGCCCACATGAAAGCATCGTGCCGACTCCTCGGCGCATCAGGCCCGTTGAGTTCGCTGCAACGGACACTATCATCGAGGCACCCACCGTCGAGACACCACCTACCGCACCGGCCTCACCTTCTCGACCGGTGCAAGCTCTCGATCACCGTACCAAATCCACGTCAGCCGTCCTTCAAACTGCTACAAAAGACCGGCTAGCTTTGCGTGCCGAAACCGTGCAGTCTCTGTGCCTGGGGCGGTCCGCCTCGGATCCAGGATGGATTCTACCAGATATAGACCCAGGTAAAACAGTTTTTCCTCTTGAAACGAAACAGAAAGAAAGCTTACATGTCACTCTAGAGGAGCCCTTTTTTGGGGATGTAATCGACAGCGTTGACTGGGCAGCAACCCCGCTTGGGCCTCAGAAGAGCTGGTCCTCCAGGCTGGAGCAGACCTTCAACCAGATTCTCGTCGACAGTCGGCCGATCGCATTATACTGGGGTCCGGAGTACACCATGATTTATAACGAAGCTTACAGCAAATTATGCGGCTCGAGACACCCGGAAATGTTGGGAATGTCCGTGGAAGACGCCTGGCACGGTGCGGGAAAGATGCTAAAGGACACAATGCGGAGTTTTAGCCTTAAGCAAAGAGGCATCGTGGAGGACGAATGGAGGTTCTTCATTGAAAGAGAGTCCGAGGTGGAGGGTGGTCCGAACTGGCAGGAGGAGACGTATCTGAAGTGGTCGCTTATCCCCATCGTTGAGAGCAACGAGTTTCTGGGATTCATGCATGCTGTGGCCGAGACGACGAGTATGAGGCTGTGGGAGCGGCGGATGAAGATGCTGATCGACTTGGGTGAGGTTCTGATCACGGCTAGGGATGTCAAGAGTTACTGGGAGAAGACGATTGAGCAGCTCAAGGCGGTCGACCCCCAATACGATATTCCGCTGGCCATTCTCTACAGTGTCGATGAAGATCCCGAAGCTTCTTCCACGCCGCCCACTCCTAGTCTGGGCCCTTCCAAAATCTGTCGGTTGGAAGGGGCGTTGGGGGTGCCAGATCAGCATCCTATCGCTCCGCAGACGGTCAGCTTACGCATGAGCGATGATGGGCTGGCAACGGCCTTCAGAGAAGCCCTCAAGGCGCCTCATCCGCTTTTGCTGCAGACGAGTGACGGGAGTCTGCCAGAGAACCTACTTGAAGGCCTTCAGTGGAGAGGATTCAGCGACGACCCGTGCCGGGCGGCTGTGATTTGCCCGATTCGCCCTACCAAGAAAGAGAATGTCATGGGCCTTCTCTTTTTGGGGCTGAATCCCCGCCGACCCTACGACAACGACTACAGGCAGTACATTTCGCTACTCAACCAAAAACTTGCGACGTCCCTCGCGTCGATTGTGCTGCTGGAGGAGGAAGCGAGAAGGGGCCGCAATGCTGCTGAGCAAGCTGCATATGACCAGGCTATGCTCAAGGAGAAACTTGCGGTGCAGACTAAGGAAGCGAACGAATCGATTCAAATGTTTGAAGCCGTGGCTGAGTTTGTGCCTGTGGGCATGTGCTTTGGGGATCCGGAGGGGAATATCACGTTTGCGAATGATGCCTGGTATAAGATTACGGGGTATCCGGGGACGGGTCCGGTGAAAAGCGCGGGGTTTCTGGCCTGTGTGGTGGAGGAGGACAGGCAGATGCTTGTGGCGCAGTATGACAGGCTCAAGTCGGTGAATAATGTCGAGTTTGAGTTTAGGGTGAAGCAGCAGGCGAATTCCGAGGCGCCGCTTACGAGGAGCTCACCCAGTTTTGAAAAAGCGGGGCTGGATCTATCGTCGGTCGAGGACGTGAAGGAGAGGCATGTTCTTGCGGCTGCGAGGGCGGAGAGGGCGGTGGATGGGAGTATTCTCAGGGTGCTGATGTGCCTTACCGATGTTACTGCGCATAAACGGACGGCAGAGGAGGCGGTCAGACGGGCTCAGCAGGCGGAGAACTTGAAGAGGATGGCCGAGTTTGCCACGGTTGGGCTTTATGATATGGATTTGGAGGGGAAGCTGCTGGGGGCGAATAACGTCTTCTTTGAGATGTGTGGCCTGGCGAAGGTTGACCCGGCGGAGGTTGAGCTGAGGCCTTGGAAGGATTGTGTTTGTGAGGAGGATCACTTGCAGATTACGGAGAAGATTGAGACGATGGTGAGGCAGGACAAGGTGCAAAACGTGGAGGTTCGTCTGAAGACGACGTGGACGGCGGAGGATGGGGCTGGGCACAAGGTTATTGTGCCGCGTTGGGTGCAGGCTACTCTGATGCCGGTCCGGACGACTGAGGGCGAGATACAAAGCTTCACGGGCTGCCTGAGTGACGTTTCGTTGCAAAAGTGGCAGCTGGATAGGGAGAAGGAAAGGAAGGAGGAAGCGATCGAGTCGAAGCGACAGCAGGAGAACTTTATCGACATGACTTCCCACGAGATGCGGAATCCGCTGAGTGCGATTGTGCACTGCGCTGATGCCATCATTGCCACACTTGCAAGGGTTCAGGAGCTGGTTAGCAACCCACCTTGTGGCTCTGCAGCCTGCGCAGCCCTTCCAAGACCCGAGACGCGCAATGGGTTGTCACTGAATACGGACTTTAGTGAGGACGGCAGCACAGACCTGATCGGCCTCATCGAGAGCAGTATCGACAGCGCCGAGACCATTGTTGGATGTGCTCAGCATCAGAAGCGGATCGTGGATGATATTCTCACCATGTCGAAGCTTGACTCGAAGCTGCTTGTCATCACACCTATCACCGTCAATCCGATTCTCATGGTCCAGGAAGCACTCAAAATGTTTGAGATTGAGGCTCGCCGGGTGGATATCAACTTGAGCATGGTGGTTGACCAGTCCTACCGGGACCTTCAGATCAAGTACTTGGATTTTGATCCGTCGAGGCTGAAGCAGATTCTCATCAATCTGCTCACCAATGCTCTCAAGTTTACCAAGACAGGGCCGACACGGAACGTGTCTGTGGCCATCAGCGCCAGCCTTACCCGGCCAACCGAAGCGACAAGCTCTAGCAAAGTTCAGTTCATTCCTCGGTCAGACGAGGGCTATTTCGGACACGACCCGTCCAATCCTTCTCCCCGCAGCCGTGGAAAGCCGGTGTTTGTCATGTTCGAAGTCAAGGATACCGGACAAGGTCTTACCGAAGAAGAGAAAAAGAGCCTCTTCAAACGTTTTGTCCAAGCCTCCAGCCGCACACACGTGAAATACGGCGGGTCGGGACTGGGTCTGTTTATCAGCCGCCGGCTGACCGAGCTCCAAAACGGCGCAATAGGAGTCGCCAGTCAACCAGGGGTGGGCAGCACGTTTGTCTTTTACATTGAGGCCTCTCTTCCCAGTGAGGAAGCCAGACAAGAAGCCGAGGCGGCGGCGGCGGCAGCAAGCAAGATGTCTGCTCTTAAGCTGAGCGGCAAGGCGAACGGAATCGGAAACGCGGCCAATAGGCGGGCAGCGAGCAGCAGCACAGCGACCGAGTCTACCATCTTGACCCCCGGAGGGACTGTTTCGCGACCTAGTCCGGTGACCCCTTCTACGGGAAGCGAGGTTAGCACGCCACCTTTGTTTCCGTCGGGGTTGTCGACTACTTTCATCCCGTCAACGAATAGCTTGTCCTCCTCCTCCCCACCACCACCGATCAATGGGATTCTGGTGGTGGAAGACAACCTCATCAATCAGCTCATCACCCGGCGGGGGTTGGCAAACATGGGTTTCAATGTCGACGTGGCAAACCATGGCGTGGAGTGCTTGGACAAACTCCGGAGGACGGATAGATTCATCTCTTCTTCCACTTCTTCTTCTGACAAGGAAAACAAGGAGAAGAAGTTTCCGTTATCGGTCATCTTGATGGACATTGAGATGCCTGTCCAGGATGGACTGACGTGCACGAGGAACATCAGGGAGCTGGAGAGGAAGGGGATGATTAAGGGGGGAAGGATCCCGATTATTGCTGTGAGCGCGAATGCGAGGATGGAGCAGATACTGGAGGCCAAGGAGGCGGGGTGCGATGATGTGCTGGTTAAGCCGTATCGAATGCCGGAGCTGCTGGAGAAGATGAGGGTCGTCGTTGCGCAGGTTGGGGGGGAAGGAAAGGAGAATGGGGGAGAGGAGGAGGTGAATGATGGTGGTGGGAAAGGGGAAGTTAAATGACGGGGGTGGGAAAAGGGAGGGCAAATGATGGGGTTGGGGAAAGGGAGGTTAAATGATGGGGTTGGGGAAAGGGAGGTTAAATGATGGGGGTTGGGGGTTGGGGAAGACATGGCATGATACCAGGTAGCTGATGAAACATAATCCCCCTTTTGTTTCGTCTTGTTTGTTTCGTGAAAATTTCATTTTCATTTTTGTTGCTTTTAAAGGAGCCTGGGGGGCATGGGGAAAGCTTTTTTTTTTATAGCATTTTAGCAGGTTTCATGGTGCACATGGCGCGGCTTGAACTAGCACTGGAATGGCTTTTTTATAAACTGGGGGGGGGGAGGAAGGGCGGCCATCGGTTGGGAGTTTTTGGTGCGAATTAGGGAGGGATGAATGGGACTGGCTGGGTGAAATTTAGCATGAATTAAGTTCAAATTTTATCTTTGCTGGTGGGTTTGGAGTTGGGAGTACTCGTTGTTATTGTTGTGATGAAGGTGCTGTGTAGAGAGGTATTTATTTGTCATTTTGATTATGCACATGTCTATCGGAGGAGGTATTGATGAGGTTTTAGGTGCGCATGGTGACGGTGGTGATGAATGGATAATGATTGAAATGATACTTGATTGTAATGTCCCTGATATTTTTGGCAAGGGTTTGCATACCATCATAGGTATGTATCCCGATTCATGCAGTTGATGAGGCTTGACACGTTGCCGGACCTCCACGGTTTTTTTCTTTTTTTTTTTTGTTACTTGTCGGTTTGGGGTCGATGATCGCCGCTTCTTGTCCAGTTAAGCAGGGTGAATGACAAGCACCCAGTCAACTGAGACATTTGAGTTGCAGCTAGGGCTGGCATTGACACAGCAGCCGGATGTCGAAGATGGGGGAAACCCGGAGGCGTAGTTTCGGTCTAAAGCTTTTTCTCTTGCTTCTCTTGCACTTTCTTCCGCTAGTGTTATCACTGACCGGTTTTGGCGTTTTGCTTAGCCTTGGTTCTGTTCGGAAGGCGTTGTTGGGTTAGACCGAGCAGGTTACACTTACATGACCTTGCACCGCATCAACAAGCCCAACCCGGGGAAAAAATGATTCGACGTCGTGGGGTCAGAGCCTTGTTGAATGGAGGAGTCGGAAGAGTCGCCATCGTCGGCAGCCGGGCGGCGGTTTTGGACGGTGTTTGCACCGCTTGCATCTTGTCATGGTCCTGTAGTACAAATCGGGGTGGTGGTGCCAAAGGGGCCACCAGAATAGGGGTAATATGAGGGCACCACAAAGGGCACATAATAATCCCATTGATAATGGGCTGCTGCACACAACAACAACAACAACAACAACACCACTTCATCAACACTAACAGCGATTGAACTCCACGATCAGGAAAGCTCCCTCCAAAGGCCCCGGGGTTTACAACAAGGATATATTCCCAACATCCACGGACGTCGTCACGGTGAACAAAACAAAGATGGGCTCTAGAGGTCAGCAACAAATCTTCCGGACGACCATGTTCAAAGTGCCCGATCCGGCGAACCAGGAGAAGTTGGTCGAGGCGTATAACAAGCTTGCGCAGGAGCAGAAGAAGGTTGGTGTCTTCTTCGCCCTCTTATCGAATCTCCGTGCCCCGTAGAAAGTGGAAAGAAAAGAAAAAACTGACGTTGTGTGGGGAATGAAAACAGGACGGCAAGCCTTATATCCTTTATGCCTGCGCCGGCGCCGCCAACCCGGATCAGCGCTCAAACGGATACACCGTTGTGGCCAACATGAAGTTTGCGAGTCTGGACGACATGAACTATTACGACAACGAGTGCCCTGCCCATGCGGCGCTGAAGAGGGCCGGGGGTGGGCTTGGGGTACAGGAACCACCGCTGGTTGTGTATTTTGAGGGGGAGCCGGCACTGGTGGTGAACTGAGCGAGTCACTTGGAATACTTCGTTTTGGGCCTACAAAAACCGGCTACCGACCCCCACGTGCCAACGTGCCCAACGAGTAAATCTGACAGAGCTAGTTTTTTTCTGATTATCCAAAACATTCTCCTGGATTGTGTCTTTTTCTGAATGTTTGTTTTTGTGTTGTGAAAAGCCCTTTCCCCCCTCCCCTTGCTGACCTGACTGGGGAGTAGATTGATATCTCACTACATCATTCTCCGTCCGTCGTCCCCTCTGCCTTCTTCTTCAACCCCCTCATCCACCCCTCAAACCCCCTCCTCACCCCCTCCCCCACAGCCAACCTCACCACCGGCGCCACAAGTCCATAGAATGTCTCCCAGTTCCTGTATTCTGTTGCTGCCTTGCCGCCGTCGTCAACCTCGATGAACTCTTGGACTCGCTCGCATCTGAGCATCCAGTTTGGCTGCGGGCCAACCTGGATCCAGCACACCCTGTGCCCGATCACCTTGTTGCTGGCGGCAGGGTCGACAATGTCTTCTAGAACGGAGACGCGTTCCTGGGATTTGGTGGAAGGTTTGGAGTCGGGGGAGGGGTTGAAATGCACGTCAAAGGTGAAGACTGTGCCGAGCTGGAACTGCTCAGGAGAGGCTGTTGCTGTGGGAGGTTGGGAGTCAATTTTGACGAGGCGGCAGAACGGGTTCCAGGAGGGGTCTTGGGGGGGTGTTAGTTTGATGTTGAATTTATAGGGTAAGTGGGTGGTGAGGTGAGGTGAGGTGAGGTAGGTATGATCACGAAATCAAGGGGAGATTGCAACGAGAACATACAATCTGATGCGTTGCGGACGATATCAATACATTTTGACGGGGGCGCGTTGATGCGGGTTGAGCTGGCGATTGTGAGGCTGCCGCCTGAGCCGTGGGTTGGGGTTGGGAGAGGGGTGGGGAGGATGGCGGCTTTGTCGGAGGGGAGGACCGTGTCGGGAGGGAGTGAAAACGGGGCCATTGTGAGAGTGATGGATTCCGAGTCGGTGATGTTTAAATGCAAAAAGCTGAGAAAATTGGGTGGTTTATCTGGTTGACGACGAAAAGGCAATAATGTTGGAGGTTGGATGTCGTTGGTTGATGCCAAGAAATAGCAATTCAGGTTGGGGCGTAAACTCCCCGCCTTGATTTGATGGTCACATTGAGCAATGAGAGCTTCATCTTCCTTCAATTGAGAGTACTCCTCTGAGTATAACGCAATGAAGTATTATAAGGTCGGCCAGGCAGGACGTTCTTCTCCGATTGAAGCCGAATCAGCCAGATCCAGTCTGTGGGTGTGAGACACGGGGGATGGATGCAGAAGCCAGACAATAGATGCTCGACTGCAGTGTGACATGTCAGATTCGGTATCAACTCCATCACACGCACCTAAGGATCGGACGCACCCAAGAGCCGCAGTGAGCTGGCCTGCAAAGGGTATGGCGCGATGATGGCACTCATGTCGGCGATGAGCTAGCGACTTCACTTTCCAGCTGCCACGGCTGGCAAGGGAGAGTACAAACCGTTGAGCTATTTGTAACAGACGAGTCCTTCTGTTTGGTGGCCAGCCAGCTAGGTCTCTGGGCCGATTAAACCGTAATTCATCTTCAAACACCGAACAACTATCTGAGAGGCCCATTGACTCCTTTAAAGGCCTAACTGCCCTGGCACTCCAAGAGGCCTACTGGCTACCTATCTTTCAAGGCCAATTCGAAATTTCAAGAGGCCTGTGTAAACTTGCGGTACCATTGGGTACCTGGAAGGGCAACGACCTGGCTGTCAAACACTTTCAGTCTTCCAGGCAAGACCACGCAAGGCCGCTCTTGCATCGGATGCAGTCATCGACAAGTTAAGCTTCCTCCCACCGAAGCCAGAAATGCTCGGTGTCAGTCAACCTGCGCTGTTTGGTCCGTTTGCACATGATCTCGAGAAGCCAAACGACGCCAGATTACACAGCTTTACGAGCCGTTTACCCATACAGTAATCTGTCAACGACATAATATGGACCCCAACGACGCCTACCCATGCGACCTTTTGGATCATGCCAAGGTGTGTTCAGAAACTCCTGCTTGGTCGGCATAGTCGCTGACTAGGTGTCATTATCGTATTGAAAGGCACCACTTGCCACATTGCCACCGCAGCAGAATAATGTTCCCATGTCAGACGCTCCGAGGTTCACACCCCAAGATCAAGATGTTGATATGGAAGATGTTCCTGTAGAGGCAGCCACAGGCACTCGGGAGACGACGCCACATCACCAATACCAGGGGCAGGCCAAGTACACAGGGCAGCCCTTTCCTCTACCACTAAGCCCATCGCAACAGCTGCTCCCAAATCTCCTGGGCGCCCATCAGCAGCAAAGTCCTCCATGGCAGCCTGTCCAAGCACCCCGGTACAGATGCACAGGTCAACAGCTGCTTCCACCAGCGGTTCTCTCCTGCGACCCTACGTACCAGCACGATTTGAAGCCCATCGTTCATGTTACGCTCCACACCCCAATGCCAGGCCATGAGCATATTCGCAGAACTGGTCAGTCTATTCACTATTGTGTATCCCGCACCCACAATGCTTAACCATCCCAACAGAGTACATCCCCATGGTCTTCAAGTCAGCACAAGGAGAGACAAAGGTAATCTGGGATGTTGTTATGGACGGCAGCCACTACGATTACACGAATGAGCCGCGCCTTCACTACCAACAGGCAGCATCAGATATGGGCCAAGCCGTCTAGCAAAGCCAGGCCCACTCGGAGTGGGACATGAGACAAGCCATGCCATGGGCACTTCAGCAGTCACCCTATCCATTTACACGACAGGATTACACATACCCCATCATGTGCCAATCAATACATCACCACAGCCTACGCGGCTTGGGTACGACAGGAAGGGCGGTCTCATCATTACGCAAGCGGTTGTTTTTGTTTTTGATTGCGGCTACAGATGGCAAAACGAGTGGAAAGCAACAGGGTTAAAAATTACGAAATATTGGAAATAGCAAAAAACAATTCAATAACAAAAATCATCTACAGATATCGCCGCCGATCAAAGAGGTTGACACGTTGTAGACAGGAGAATGGAGACTGGGATACAAGATGAAGGCATTGAAAGATGGTAAACAGACCTCTCTCGGCTATCCTTCCAAGGCCGTTTAATTGGTCACTGGGACAGGGGGACAACACAGCAACATCTATCACTGCAACTTGGCTAACACAACATGATAACTATCTGAAATCATACGTTAAAGAAGATGACTGAGTCACCAAGGCAGGCTCAGGCTTGTTCGTTTCATACGGTTTAATTCTAATAAAACCTGCATTACACTGCTCTTTGTGTGTGTGTGTGTGTGTGTGTCAGGGGGGTATCAGTGCCTATCCACCCACATCCCCTTTCCCTCTCTCTCACACGAGTCAGAACTGATAAACAATGCACAATACGCCCACACACAAACGCCAACAAGAACAACAACTTTCACACCGACATATAAATATATATATGTATTTCCGCACAACCAATCAGACTTTTGCGTTGTCGTGTCCACCAACAGCCTTATTACATTCATCCCTTTTTTTGAACTTTGTCAGACAACAAGAAGGGAAACTAGTGCTGAATACACACACACACACACACACACACACACAGCTGGCAAGATACTTGATTAACATAGATTACCAATCGTTTCTGTTGTCTGTTTCTCCAGGTTTTTGTGTCTGAAACCACAGGTTACACGTCATGCTATATAAAATGTCTCAACACCTCCTCTTTTTCTTTTCTCTTTGCTGCAAGGCCACTAGGTGTTCACCAGCCACAGCCCGTTCGCCATCTTTATCAATCCAAGGTCCACTCTGGTTTTACCTCCGGTCCCTGGAGACCGACACACACACCCGTTGTGGACAAAATTAAATAGAGACTGCTAATTACAACAGAGACCTTAAAAATAATCAAAAGGTATTGAGAATAGTGACTAGGCTTCTAACTCATCCCCAAGGCCTATTGCCTATCTTTGAAGGCTTAGCGACTACTATATAAAACCTGTTTACCATCTTTTGATCCCTATCGACTATCTTTTAGGGCCTGTGGTTTATATAGTAGTCTCCATTTTTTGGTCCACGACGTGACGCACCAACCTCTAATGCTGACAAGCAAAAGAGAGGAGAATTTGCTCCGGTGCAGTCTGACACAGTAAACAACAAGTTTAATACATATCCTAAAATACCTAAGGAATAGACACAGCCTCCCATCTACCTAAAAAGAAAAAAAGGAAAGAAGGCTGCCAAAGGGATAAATCCCAAAAAAGAAACAGACTCAAAAGTCAACAGCCTCTCCCCCCCCCCCCCCTGAAGAAGATAAGATGCTCTCCTCCCTCGATGTAAAGACAAGAAAATAAGCCAGTCAAGCTCCAAAACTGGTGATATACATAGAAAGTTAATGAACACCTATACCAACCCACACCACCAAATAAAACGCCTGCTGAATGTAAACAAAAGCAACTCGCACCCATCCACACAGTGGCTCTCCAACCCACTCCAACAAAAAAGACAGGGTATTTCCCAAAAGAAAAAAAACTCTTCAACACCAAGAATCAAAACCTTCACCCACAGCACACCCAAAATCAATCACCGCATCAAACTCCTCACACTGCTCGCACTCTCCAATTCCACCCCCCTTTCCTTCCTCAAACCCCTTTGCCTCCGCTCCTTGTGCCCCTCCATAACCTCCACCACCGTCCTCTCCCCCCCCCCCTCCCCTGCACTCGCCCTTATTCCCCTCCAAGTCCCCAGCGAAACAACCAGAGCAGCAATCGAAACGGCCAAAAATCCCCACAGCTGCCCCCGAAAAGCCTCTGTATAAACCCGCACCACCTGTCTCCTCTCCTCCTCGGGCCACATCATAACCACATACAAGCTCCTGTGAAGCGCATCCACCTTCGACCCGTCCTCCCACCGCCCTCTAAACGTCTCCTCCAGCCGCCGGTTCAACAAGATCCCACAGACCGCCAACCCCAGCGCCCCTCCAAAAACCCTCGCCTGAGCGACCGCCCCTTGCGCAGTAGCCAAGTCGTCATTCTGCGCCTCAACGGCAGCAATGATGGTTGCACTCGCAAAAGATAGCCCTACTCCCAGCCCGTAAACCCCCGTAAATCCCAATAGCTGCCCCATCGTCAGGTGGTTCTGTTGGGCGCAGTCAGACCCAACCATCAACCCCAGTCCAAGTGTCTGAAGTAAGCCTCCAAGAATCAGCGTGTGACAAGTCAGGTCCTTCTTTTTCGACACCAAACCGCCAAGGAAGCTTCCAAGAGCACAACTCCCCAGCATGGGCAACAAATGGACACCTGCCAAGAGGGCAGTATCCCCATAAACAATCTGCAACCTCTCCGGAACCTTAATCACGAGGGCGATGTAGATGAATCCTGACAATAGCGTGTTTCTGTTCCACACCACACATCAGCTCAAGACACAACCGTGGGAAAAAGGAAGAAGAAAAGACTCACACAAGGACACACGCATAAACCCTACCCTTCACCAACCCAACTGGAAAAATCCCTTCAATCTTCACCTTCCCACCCTCCCCCCCTCCGTATAAATACCATTCCCACGCCCCAAACAGCCCAAAACAAACCACCGAAATAGCCAGCGACCATATTATGACCGGGGAATCCCACTTCCAGACAAAACTCCCTGCTTCTTGGAGGGCAAACACCAGTAAAATCGACCCCAGCGCCAGCAACGTGTTGCCGACAAAGTCGACCTTGCCGAGCTTATGCCAGAAACCTCCCATCTTTGTACTTGGCTGTTGTTGTTGTTGATATTGATCTTTTCTGTCGAGGCTGGCGACAGTCTCGCGCGGCCAGAGGAACAATATCCCGACTATGGCCATCACGCCAAAAGGAATACTGATAACCCGCTTTATCATTAGCCCAACACATCCACACCAACAAGGAACGGGGAAGAAAAGGGAGGGGAGGCCAGAAAATCCCTACTTTACCCAAAATACGCCCCTCCACTTCCATGCGTCACTTATTCCCCCTCCCATAATCGGCCCAAGCACAAAGCTCACACTCAGCGTGATCCCCACCAGCCCACCCACCACCTCCGGCCTGGCAGGCCCTTGCTCAACCAGACACACCTGGGCGAGCGAATACAGCCCCGAGCCTCCTACCCCCTGGACTGCCCTCCCCGCAATCAACTGCGGCATCGACCCCGCCCAGCCGCACCAGACCGACCCCAGGGTGAACAAAACCCATGCTGTCAACAGAATCGCCTTGCGGCCGTAGATGTCGGAGAGTTTGGAAAACCCAACGGCGAATGACATGTAGGTGAGAAGATAGGAGAGGATGGTCCAGGGTGTGTCTTGGGTGTTGGAGAATTCGGATGCTATTCGGAAGAGAGCGGTGGAGACGATGGAGGTGTCGAGGCAGGAGAACATCAAGCCTAGGCAGACTCTAAACGGCGTTAGTCGAGGAAATGGAAGAGAGTAGCAGGGGGAGGGGAAAAGCATACATAAGTGTCAGGAGAATCTGGCGCATGACTGGTTGTTTTGAAGCCAAGGTTGATAACTTCTCTTCAGACTCGAGTTGCTCGGTATTGTTGGTCATCGTCCTCGAGGAAGAGACAGAACTGGGTGTTGCGCGGAGGTGGTCCTCGCCTGCCATTGAAGACAGGGAGGGGTTGGGGTAAGAGAGCGTCATTGTTGGCATTGTTGTCATTGATAGCGTGTGTGATCTTGGGCTTATGGTAAAGTGACTTCAGTGGTGTTGATGATGATGATTACCAGACCAAAAAAGAGTGTGTATTTGGTGTGGCGTTCTGGCTTCTCCCACCCATAAGCGGGCCAGGCAAGCCGGTTCGGCTTTCTGTTCCTCCCCAAAGCTTCAAGATACCCCCCCCCCTCAAAGAAAAGAAAAGACCTCGGCAACAGTAAGGTCGTTGATGCGACACAGGAATGAAAGAAAAGCCAGGAGCACAAAGTTTTGTTGGACTTGTAGGTCAAGTCTGCTAGATGTGATAGAGTAAGTGAGTAACAGGACCCAGTCCCCCGGTTCGGTTCACCTGAACAGTCGTACTTGCCCTCCCTCTTGTTCAAGATGGAGTGAAGCAGCAGCTCAAGACGGATGTTGCTTGGTTGCAAGAAAAGCACCCCGGAAAGAGGGAATCGGCCATCAAAAGCTCGATGCTCCTGTTGGTTGCCTTAAGTAACAGCTTTCCATGCTCAACTTTCGCCTTTGACCACTTGATCAGACCGGGCCACCGGAGCCAGGCTTTTGTGAGCGGAGATATGAGACAGGTTTGTATTTGTTGCAACGATCAAGAGACATCGAGAATATGCGCCTCGACTTGCAGTGTCTCTCTTTTCACTCTCGCGCGCGACAGCGACGACGCCGGAAACAACTGACGGATGGCTTGAGGCCGTTTTTTTGACGTACTTCCAAGCCTGTGCTGCCTAAGTGGTGTCACTTGAACAACACTACCCCGGGCAGGACCGAGTAGAATCCCCTCTTGAAGAGTTCACTATCTGGGTTTGGGCCTGACACTGCCGAGACCGCATGTCTCTCTGGGGTGTGACAATGATACAATGAGCGATGACGGGCTGGTTGTGCTAGGTGTGACGCGTATACCAGACGCTCTTTCTGGACTGGGATACCATACGCGATTCAGATGGCCCAAAGGGAAAGCTGCATGTTAGGATCACTGGGAAGTTGTGGCTTCGGGGTACAGAGCGCGTGGCTAGACTCTTCAGAAAGGCCGGGCTCAAGGGACTGCAGAGAGGTTGCCCTTCCTCATCTTTGGAGAGCTAGTCGAAACTGGTGAAACACATCAAGGTAAATCTCGATGGCCTCCCTTCCGTATGCTCATCTGACTTTGTGTCATGTATGACCGGTATGATCAGTCGTATTTATCTGAGGTGCTCTAGTCTCAGGTATCCTGTTCTGATTTAGGGAAACCACGGGAGGACTCTGGGTGCGGGAGTGTGTTCGTCCGGTCCTCCCGTGTAGGTGATACAGATAAAACCATGCACATCGCAGCGCCGTTGTTGGTTGTGATGGATTGCGGCATCTGTGGCTGCAGCAGGATCTGATGCTGTGTCATGAAACGGCACGATCCAATGCTCAAGATGGTGACATGAGGTGTGGTGAGTGTCTCTGATATCTATATGCTGTCTCCATGGTGGTGGCCATCGGTCTTCCTTTTGCCTCCTCCCGCACCAAGACATGCGTATTGCATTGCGCCAGCACTCTCTTTGTCATCCCCGGGAGATAACAGATATATTGCTCGCAGCGAGCGGCGCAATCGGCTTCAGGGCCAGAGACAATTGAATCCCGGGCTGGAGACATGGTAGCACCTCAGCGGCTCAGCTTCAGCAAAGCGATCGAGGTAGGAGTGGTTGAGTGTCTTGAAGATCAGGCGGATGTCTAGAATAAGAGGGGAAGGCATGCGTGCCATTGAGGTTCTTTTTTTTTTTTTTTTGATCTAGAAGTCGGGAGTGATTTCTGCGGAGGTTGTAGAAGAGTTCTGGAAGGCAGTGGAGAGGGGAGAGAGCGAACGGGACGGTTGCTTTTGCTACTCCATACTCTCCGCCAGCCAAGCTCCTCGCTCGGATGCGGCAGCAGGTACGCCCGGCCGCACAATTTTCCCAGTCCATAGAGGCAATGATACTGGGTAGAATTGACAAGTAAAATGACTGATGATCTTGAGGCTTACACTTCTCACTGACATCCAGACCGAGCATCCCCCCGCTGTTGAATTCAATCCACATTTATCATCAGCCCGTACCAAAGCGTGTTCTCCCAAAAGCCTGTGGCTTCCTGGCTTCGGATTATTTTCCACTAACAAACACAGAGTCAAAGAGGCACTGGCCATGACGTGTGGCAGGAATTGGGTCTGATATGGGGGTCGAACATACCGCTCTGCCCACCACATGTACCTGCATCGACGAAGCATCTCTGCATATAGAGCACTCAAGACTGCGCTCCACATGTCTGTTAAGCTGTAGGACTTGGTCGATGAAATGTTTTCCGCCAGTTTGCAGGTGTTGACCGGTGTATGAGAGGAGACCATATCTTGGTGCGGCGGCGGCCGCAAAACTCCAAAGACCGAAAGACCTCCTTGCTTGTTGACTGGCCGCCATCAAAAACTGTTGAAAAATCACAAGTTTGTACCGGTAAGCAGACAAAGCCGCTCATCCCACCGCTGGCGGCCGTAACTCTATCGACGACAATGGAGGGAGGGGATTCGAGAAGCCAGTATTTATACCTTCCTCACAGCCAGCATTCACCATCAGGCAATCTCTGTTCAACGGCATTGTCGAATCTCAACATTCACCAATAAATACTACCGCTACCATGCAGCTCACCAAGTTCTCCGTTGCCTTCGTTGGCCTCTTCACGGCCGCCGAGGCTATCAAGAACTGCCAGACCTACACAGCTGATGTGAGGGAGACGTCATGGAACTCCCCCGCGGAACTCGACTGTTACGCCATTCAGGCCAGCGGCGAGAGCCATGAATACACGGTGTAGTTCCTTCCAAGCCCCAAGCATACCTCCACAACCGTCCGGCTAACACTTAAAACAGCACCTGGAAGGGTTCTGATGGCCAGAAGAAGCTCGCCAAGTCGGGCTCTTGCACCCTCAGTGTCCTGGTCAACGGCAATGACAGCGGGATTGCCTTCGGCAACGAGGATGTTGCCGAGGTCACCAAGTTGGCCATCCAAAAGTTCCAGCAGACTCTCGACGGCGTCTTGCGCGTTGGGGGACAGGGTACCATGGTTTGCGATGGCAAGCTGGCCAACTGGGCTATCAGCTCCAGCGCCATGAAATAGGCGGCCGGCCCTGGGGAACGATGAACACAAGGCGAACAGACGAATTCGAGAGGGCGGTTTAAGATGAGGCTGCTGGGCAGTATGAGCAAAGAACGGTGATCCAGAGATAGGTCTGAAAGACGGAGACGGGCAAACTATCTAGCCAAAGAGATTGACAACAAAGCAAATGCTGACCATTTAAAAGTAAAGTACACCTCACACTCCGTCCTGCATTGTAGTTTTCGGAAATAATTATAGAAAAGAAACAAAAATGAGAAAATGAGCCGTAGAAAGGTCAAAAGGCTCACCAAGTCGCCCCTCAACCAGTCGTCAAGAGGGGAGGAAGTCAGCTACGAAAATCCTCAGAAGCCGGTTTTACTTCGGACTCAAACGAGGGCCCTCTTTGTTTGGCCAAGGCCAGTTCTTCCACAAGACCGGCCCCGCGACTCCCGGTGCCACTGAGCCAGTTGACGAGCCTAGATTGGGAGTCTCGTGCGGTGAAAGGACCTCGGTGGACCTTATATATATACCATGGGGAAAAGGAGCGGCGGCCTGCAGTCAGTTTGTGATTACAAGATGTGAAGGGAGCAACGTGATGTTGGCTGTTTGTTTACATTGGGGGTACCCCTTGAGATTCCTGCCCCAGTGTATCTGCCAGCAACTTCGTCATGTGAGCATACTCAGAAGCCCCAGATGCTGGTCAGGATTGATGCCATTCATCAGACTTGTTTGATATCTTTATTCCGCCGGGGCCGAGAGGTGTGTGCTATATCCCGCTAACTATACGATAACACCCAACTAGCTGCCTCACTCATCATCCACCAAAGGCAGCAATCGTGGTAAGCATCTCCAGACAAGATTCCCATCTGGAACAGACTTGGGTATATCCTCTCCCCGGGTCAACAGAAAGTCAGGCTGTGTAATGCGGATGGTCCACCTGATAAATGACATGACCTCACCATCCAGGGACACGTCAGTCGAGCCTTCCCGTCTTCGTACTGACAGCCGCCAACTGCTGCTGACAGTTTGGCCTCACACAAAACGGGATCTTGGGGTTTCATCTTCGTTGGACACGGAAAACAACGCTCCAAAGGCACATCGATTTCCAACCTTGAACATACCGAGATATTGAGGCTCCCAGTTGAGTCTTCGTTTTCGCCACGATGGAATTGCCTAGATTGTTCCTGCGACGTTACTCGCTTCCCTCATAAGGCACTTTTTCTCTCCTCCAAATCCAAGCGCATTCAACACTCAACAATTCCATCTCGCTCGTCGCACGACATGACTGCTTCCCCTCACTGTTTCGGATGCTTGCTGCAAACCCATCTACTGTTTCCGAACTCGCTCGGGTCTGTTTGTTGTTGCTCATGCCGCGCGCCGGCAAAAGTCCACTGAGCTCACAGAAAAGAAAGCTCTGGATGGGCGGTATCACGGCAACTGGTCCGACGGACGAAAACAAAGCGCATACTCGAACCCCCTTTTCACCACGGCCGACTCGTACCCGACCGTCCCACAGATCTCCAGTGCGTCATGAGTCGACCTTGTCATAAAACACATCGACGGCTAAGGCTCGTGTCTTGGTTCCTGTCTCTGTTTACCTTTCCGTCTCACGTGGGTTTTGCCGTCATGCCTTGATGACACCAACTTCAGGACTGCTGGACGACAAATTTTTGGCGATCCTTTTTCGGATTCTCGTCAGACATGGAGCCGTCCGCGAACCAAGCCCGCGCTGGCAAGTTGCGCCAGCTGGTCTCCAACGTCCAGCGCCATGTGAAGACGAGGAGCAGGTCCATGTTGTCTCCGTCTGAGACTTCGACGGAACTGAAACAGTCCGATTTGCAACGGTGCATCGCCACGGTGAATTCTTACTCTAACCATCTGGGAGAGCTTAGGGGCCTCTGGGAACAGCATAACCACCTACTTTCGTCTCAGCCGGAGAGCAAGCAGCGGATTGACCTCATCATACAAAAGTCACGGGCCGACATTGAGCATTGTGGTATGCAAACAACAAAGGCTTCTAGTTTGTATATAAATACTGACCTTGATATGCAGAAAAGATATTACGGAGGTGCTCATTAGCTGAGCTTGACGATGACGGCGAGACTCGCATGTGGCGGAAGCTGAGGTGGGAGCTCATCGACAGACACAAATTCGAACACCACAAAGCTCAAGCAGAGCGTAATGATAACACCATCACGACTCACATTTTTGCCCTCCACCACCTCATTCTTGACCGGGCCGTCAGCAAGCTTCTGAATGGGGCCAGAACTCCAGCGACCGCAAACGGACTGATCGCAGACAACGAAGGCAATGGCGTGAATGGGCAGCATCCGGTAAATACAGGACTTACCGTACCACGGCTCATTGTCACACGCCCCGGCCTTCCCGCCAGCCCACGACCGGTGCGTGGTAGCAGTACACCTCCACCTCCCCGACCTCCTGGTTCTGGAAAGGGAAAGCAAGCGGCCGAGCAAAGACAGAGGCCTTCATCTGAGCCTATGCGCCAGCCGCCGACAATGACGGCGACGGGAAAGACGTGCTGCCATCATGGGGAATGCCATGGTAAACGGAATGCGAAACTGGCAATCGAAGAAGAACAGACCACAGCATCACAGCAGCCAGAAGCGCTTATGGTGGGCAGCACAACAACAACCTCGACCACGGACTTTGCGGCCGAGCCCACATCAGCACCACAAACTCAGGGACACGGAGAGGGGTTAACATGCTACAGCAAAGGGGCGAACATGAGTACCGATGTGGAAAGTAGAGGAATCAAACTCGTCCACTAATGGACACCATGGCAGGTACCTAGAACCAAACCATTAGAGGAAGAGAGGATGGCCATGAGAAAAAGATTTTGTACTATATAACATTTTCTTTTTTCTTTCTTGTTTTTCCATTCGTGTCTTTTTTCTTCTTCAAATTCATGCACAAGACAGTTATTGATCAGATGACGAAACATGGGATGGTTTTGGTAATACGTTCTCACAATAGTTGTAGAAGACTGATTTTTGAGATATTGCGCAAAGCATTTTACGCTCATTTTAGCAATCGGGAATTAGAGAGAACTCTTTCAGGCGACTCTCAAAAACTATGAATTATGTAACTACGAATAATGCCTGTGGTAAACTAGACAGAAAGGGGGGGGGGGTTTGCTGGACAATTACCGTTTTGCTCTGGCTTTGACTTTCTGATGTTCAAATAAAAGATGATAACAACCATGGGTACTCCTCAAACTTGTAGTTTTTACTCGGCTTTCTCCTCAGTCTTGGGCTCGTCTTCCTTGGTATCAGCAGTGGGGGCAGCGGCAACAGTAGCGGGAGTAGTCTCCCCCTCCTCCCCTTTGACCTCAGTAACAGCAGCAGGCTGCCGTTGCTCCTCCTTCTCCTCCTTGAGCTGCCAGACCGCCTCGACGATGCTCATTCTGCAGCCTTTTGGTCTCGTGACACCCTGTTTACTCTTGTCAGCATGTACGTGCCCCATCTCTCTCTCTCTCTCTCTCTCTCTCTCTCTCTCTCTCTCTCTCTCTCTCTCATATCATCCCTCACGTACCTTGAAAACAAACTCCCCCTTTACTTCTTGCTGCTGCTGCCCCTCCCCAGTAGCCTTGGCAAACAGCTCCCTAAACTCGCTCTCTGTCCTCTCCTGCGCATTGAGCAGGCTCAACATCACCACGTCCATCCTCCTCATGACCTTTTCGTCCCAGAGGTCTTCTTGTCCTGAGCCCTCGTACAGGCAGTGGTCGTTGATGACGATGCGCGCGCCGGGTTTCAGGGCGGGGATGAGGTTGCGGAGGATCTGGAGGGCGTACGGGGTCGAGTAGTTGTGCATGATCCAGCGGAAGAAGTACACTTTTTGTTTCCCCATCACACATCAAGTCAGCATTCAACCACACCCAGGAGGGGAAAGGACGGGCAGGGAGGAACATTACCATCAGCATCCTTGGTAACCTGCTCCGTAAAAAAATCATGAGCCAGCAGCGTGATCCTCTCCGCCACCTGCGGATCAGCCGAGATGGGCTTGGGGGCGGAATCCACCGTCCTCTGTAGGTCCTGCACCACAAACCTCATGTTCCTGTACTTCTCCGCCAGCGCGACGCACATGAACCCGTGGCTGCCGCCCACATCCACCAGCGTGCCCCCCCTGGCGTCGATTTCGCTAAAGTCATACCCCCCTTTTTCCACGTCGAGGAAGTAGCTCGGTTCGTAACCCTCTCCCCCGGTCAAGCTCACCATCGCCTTCCCCATGCGTTTTGCGCGATTGGGGTCTTTACCAAAAGTAACAAACATGGGCTCCTTGTCGACGGTGTTGAAGGCGAACTGGAAGCCGGTCCTGGTCAGCGACGTGGCTTCGGGGTGGGCCTGGAGTGCCTGGAGGACGTGGGCCGAGGCGGGGAGGATGTCCTCGCCATTGAAGCCCACCCAGGCCTGGAGGTCAGTGTCTTCCGCGAGGACTTTGCTGGCGGCGGTGTGGGCGATGTGGCCTGGGGTGGGCTCGTAAAAGATCTTGTTGGTGATGGCTAGGCGGACCAGACGGGCGAGGTTGATGGGGTCGAGGGGGGTGAGGGCTTGGAGGGAGGCGAGGGAGATGGGGGTCCCGTCGAGGGGAACGAGCTTGGCGATGCGGTAGTGGTTTATAGCGGCGAGGGCGAGGGTGTCGAGGAACTTTTAAAAAGGATGTATATGTCAGTATTGTGATGATGATGATGATGATGATGATGATGATGATGGTGGTGGTGGTGGTGGTATGATGTATAAAAGAGGGTGAAAAACGTACCTCCCAAATCCCCCACCTCACACTCTCCCTCGGCCCATGGGCCAACAGCCCCAGCTCTTTCGTCGCGGAAATAATCGCCTTCCTGCTCTGGGCGATCTCATCCGGCAGCTTGGGGAAATCTGCAGGAGCGTCGGCGTCAAAGCTCGGCATGGGGAGGTCGTGCTCCTTCATGTAGGCCTCGAGCTTCTCCGTCTCTTTGGTGATCTTCTGGGCCAGGGCAATCATCTCTGACGTGGTGGCTGGCGCCGCAGCCGCCGGACCCGGGGCCACAGAGGGGGTAGCAGACTTGAAGGACGCCGCAGCGCTGGTGCCGTTGGTCGCCTCGGCGTCCTTGCTGCCGAGCAGGGAAGCAGAGAGGGCCGAGAAGGAGCGGCGGCTCGACTTTTTGATGTCCTTGGTCGTCTCTCCCTCTGCTGTGGAGGCAGGGGCGCTGCTGGAGCTGCTCGAGCTGAACAGAGAGCTGAGCTTGAGTTTGGCCATGCTGCGAGATTTTTCGTTTGTTGTTCTGGGCTGATGTAGACAGATCTGGATCACGCAATGGCAATTTTGTATCTGGCTAGATTCCGCCAGTTGAGCTGTCCTATTAAGGGGTGCCCGTTAGCCGGGTCCAATTGGTACGACTGTTTTGTCATTGACGAGATCAGATGAACATCCAGAGGAAGATAATGGTGGACGGATGAGGAGTGGCTCGGTCTTAAGCAGTCGAGCCATATAAGCCATATAAGCCATATCTCGATCGTACGCCCCGAGACGATACACAGCCAGAGGTGGTCACGTCCCAAGATGTATACGTATACCCATGCTGGCCAAGTGGCAAGAGCAATCGATATAGACAGAATAGAAGTCCCATACCCGTAAGTGTCAAAGATTCGACAATGGGTCACCACAAGGCAAAACCTAAAGTCCAAAAATTCCTATAAACCTGTACAAGTCAGGATCCGACTGGAGGGCATCAAGGTGGGACAAGGAGACCCGGGGCCGTCTCGCCGGTAACGTACTATGCAGAACTGGCGTGGAATTGTCTCATTAATGTGGTTACACCGAAATACAAAGCTCCAGCTGTCAACGTCGGCGAAAACAAAAGGGTCAGAGGGTCAGAGGTAGTCGATCGGTCGATATCTCCGCGTGGTTGGGCTTTGTGATGGTGTGGGTGTGCACCAAAAAGGGGTGGCAGGGATCTCCTTGCAAAGTCGAAGATCAACCGATCTCTGATATGCTTCTTCTCGGATGCCGTCCGTGATGGTAGAGGTCCTTCATACACAAACCAGGAAGAGAAAAGTCCTGCAAGCAAAGGCAGAAAACGCAGGTTGCCGTCGCTTTATCGCCTTTTTGGCAAAAGACCACCCAGGTTGGCCAAGAGGGGGGTTTGTGAGCGCACCAGACCCCTTTGGAGGGATTATCCCATGATTCCAACGGCCAAAGGGGGTGCGACTCCAGTTGGGACTCCGTTCGACCTGCCCATGCCCCGCTGCCCGGAGCGTCCCCGGATGCTGGAAACCATGCCATGGGTACCTCCCCCTGCAGGTGCAGCGAGACGGCTCCTTTTTGTGCAGGCTAATGCATCCGCGAAGGTGGTCCGACAAACTAGTAGGCAGTACATAGCATCCGTGATACCATCGAGCTGGTTCTACCGATTCTTGTCAGCCTTTCCCCATCCTTCCCCTGGCTACCGAAGAGCAAGATACCAAACCAAGGAGATTCCAAGGATATCAACAGCTGCCCCTGGAGTCAGTCCAGTCGGGACTCGCCGGCCTATCACCATTGACCCAAAACGTCTCTCACTGCAAGCCTGCAAGCCAATCCGGCAAAGTGTCCTAGATTAAGCAGCCAAGGTGTCGGGTCCTTGTGGTGTGAGAGGTGGTTCTCGGTGGTGTGGTATGGCGCAAATAAACCCAATGGGTCCTGTTTCGGAGAGACGACCCAAAGGAAGGGTGTTCCCCTGGCTTGCCCAGACATTGGATAGTGCCGTCAAACGCCCAATCAAAGTACCGCCAGCATGCCGGCAAGTGCGTGATTCACATGATTGATTTGTTGCAGCTCTTGGATCTGGTTTTTAGGACTGAGGCGCCTCTGGTCACCCGGTGGACGTGTTGAGAGTGGGGGTTGGATAGGTGTTTGGAACCCCCCCCCAAGCCAAACGGGTAAAATTGCTGGTCTCGGCAGGGCATACACAGCAGCGGGAGAAGGTGGGGTGCCCGGTGCTGGCCCACTGAGCCAGCCCGCCGTATCCATAGCTTCTCATAGCTTCTGCTTCTCTCTGCCCCCGCAGCAAGTTTGCTCTTCTGTCTGGTCGCTGTCGATGCCTCCACCACTTGTTTTGGTATATAACTTCCCAAACCAGGACAGCTTCCTGCCGAATCACCGGCG
This sequence comes from Triangularia setosa, assembly GCA_033296915.1. Lineage (NCBI taxonomy): Eukaryota > Fungi > Ascomycota > Sordariomycetes > Sordariales > Podosporaceae > Triangularia > Triangularia setosa. The sequence goes on along the minus strand of MU866128.1, from coordinate 30,366 downwards.
AGAAGCATATGACATACGTGCATGCACTGGACAGTGGCTAAAGGTGAAAAAAGAGGCTCGCTGCATTAGCGCACATTGGTCAATTCATCGCCCTAGTGCAAGAATATGTGTAGCTATCGTCTTTTAACAGAGCATAGCGGTCAGGATCCGTCGCTGTTCTCCTGCGTGGTGCATGTCTCACCCCATGTGCTCTGCTTCTGGATATTGTCTTGACAGCTCAAAGTACTTGATCGTTACCTCGCCAAAGGGGCAGACATACCCTAGCAATAGCCGCCCAAGATCCATGCGTACACTAACTACCATTGATACTGGGACGGCCAGGATTCAAGCAATAATGTGCATTGTCACAACCAACAGGGTAGTATCATTAAATTCGTTTCCGACAAGAACAATATTGGTATCGTGCATGACCATAGAAAAGTAACCTCCAGAGTCCCAGGCACCTCCTTTCACGCCGGCTTCTGTCCGTAGATGATGTGAAACGGCATGTACAGCAGACAGCTGTTATCCTTGTATGCTTTCCTCACCTCCATCAGCAGCATCTCCACGTCCGACTGTGACCACCCGAGCCCCCTGGTCAACGGACCGAGGGCAATGGCCTGAATTCCATCCAGTAAAATAGTCCTCCAATACAGCCCCACCGTCTTCAACACCTTGTTCTTGGGCCACGTCCCAATGGGTATCTGCAGCACCCGCTCCGTGACGTTGACATACCCGGCATCACGCATCATGTTCGCAAGCTTCCCCCCTGCCGCAGCATGAAAGTTAACCCCGAGGTTCTCCAGCCCTTCATTGATCAAAGACCAGTACCGCGCGATGGGATGGTTCGCCGGCATCGAATCGTTCACCGAGATCGGGAAATGATACACCTCTTGCATCTCAAACCAACTTCCAGGTCTCATGCATCTGTTTCCAGGTCAGTCAAGCCCCTTGATCACATCATGCAGAAAAACTCACTCCAACGCCCGCCTCATCAACCTCGGCCAATCCTTGATCGCCATGACTGTATGCCTCGAGTGGATATAATCAAAGTGGTTCCTCGGGTGCAGCCACGGGCTCTCGACATCATCAATCATGAACTTGACATTCGGTGGCACCCAATCCGGCTGATGCGGACTCAAATCCACCCCCAGCACCTCGGCCGTCTCAAACTCGTCCGCCATCTCAATCGCCCAAATGCCTGTCCCTGTCCCAATATCCAGGACCTGCTGCGGTCTCTCAACAGGGGCAAAATACAACTTGCCACAAAGCATCTTGACCATCTGATGCTTCATATCCTCCCTCTGCTGCTCCACATCATCGTTGGGAAAGTTATACATGCCCTCCCGGAACTTGTGATATCTCCGCCCATTCTCATAAATGAACTCCCGCACGCTCTCTGCTAGTGACGTAGAGGCCGTGGTGTTCGTGTCGGTGCCATAACCGTCATCTGTGCCCAGGTCGTCGGAATCAATAATGATGCTGCCGTCTTCTGCCTGCTCTGTGGCGGTTTGTCCCTGGTCTGCTTCTTCGCCAGAGTCACTGTCATGGTCGCGGCGGGGCAAGTGCTGCATGGGAGGGAGCTGGATTGGTGGCAGGGTTAGATCTGCTGAGTAGGCCGTATCTAGCGATTCTGAAGAATTGCCAGCGTGGAAATTCTGCGCAAGGGAAAACACGGAGCGGTTGCCTTCCGTGGAGAGGGAAGGCCTGCCGAGGTCTGAGGAGATACTGTCAAGGGAGGCTCGGCCAGGGATGTCATAATCCTTTGTGCTGTTAAGGAGCTCCTGGGGCCCAGTCAAAGTTGGTTGAATGGCGGCATTTGAAGATGCGCTGTATGATTCTGAGGGACCGTCCTCTGACTGTGTTTTACTCTCGTGTGGCGGATCGGTCAAGACGGGCGTGGATGGTTTCCCCTGGAATTGAGCCATGCTGGGCAAAATAGGGTATTGGAAAGATCGATGGCGTTATGGAGCAAAAGGAGTGTCGTCGTTTTGGGACGAGACAGAAGCGTTGAGTGTACAACAATTGCCAGTGATCCGTTAGTTGGGCTGGTGCGACACAGTAAAAAGCACAAGGAGGGCGAGCAAGCTTTGTCGGACGACCTTATAAAATGTCGATTATCGAATGGGCTGGGACAAGAGCACAGCCTGGTACCTGGCCGGCGGCAGGCTCAACACAAGAGATGGTGTATGTGTGGACGGCACACGGGGCGAAGCAAATCGAGGGCTTGACGGGGTAATCTTGGACTAGAATGCATGGGAGCGAGGTTGAAACAGAGATCTGGGATCGCGAAAAGAGGAGCGTGTGATTCTTATTGGAAAGAAGAAGAAAGACAGGCGCGAGGGCCAGGGTCCAGCGATCTCCAAGCTTGGGGTAGCTTGCGCAGCGGGGGCCCTTGGGTTCAAGAGCCGAAGTGACAGGTCCTGTTCAGGGACATCCCAACCGCTGGTGCAAGAGCAGAAAAGAGATTGCAGATGCAGGATCTCGGACGGGCCCCCTTGGAATTGTCGGGATATCCATTCACATTATTTTGGGAGGGGAAAGCAACACTGGGAACGAGAGAAATGCCATCAGCTGCAGCACATGAGCTGGTGGCGAGTGCGCGCGCCCCTTTCAAAGCCAACCCGTTCGAGATGGGAGGTGTCCATCACCGGCATGCATACACATACTGGCCCCCCTCTGATACGCTTTGATGAGCTGTGGTTTAGGATCGGGGATCGATGTCCGACAGAAAGGACTTGAGGGAAGTGGAAAGGGGATGCCTGACAATTGTTCTTTGTCCGTTGGTGCCTTTGCAAACCTGGAAACTGTGGATGACGGGAGAGAGTGATAGAGCACCGTGAGCACCGTGAGCACCTCGAGCACCTCGAGCACTAGCCACACTATGGCGGGAGGGCTGCTGAAAGGTGGGGCTGGTCCTAGCTCCAGCCTCACTTGAGCTGCCAAGTCCAGCCTTGTGGTAGGCAGAGCGGAACTGACGTGGGCTGGGCTGGAGACTGGTGGCTTGCCTTGCCGTCAGCGACAGCACTCAAAACATCAACCACAAAGCAACCGGCCATCATCTTCTTCTCCCACAAGACCAGGCTTGATCATTTCTGCGCGAACCAGCCCCGAGATTGAAGTTGACTCCATATTAATCAGAAGATAATTTAATTCGACCGACTTCGCACAATGGCGGACGCCGCATTCAAGCCCGAGAAGGACTACTCCAAGGAGGTGGACCAACAACTTCCCGAGGCCGAACAGCTCGCAAAGGTACCGTTTGCTTGGTGATCTCTTCATTGCATTACATGCCCACTGACGGTTCCGGGACCCAATAGACCGATCTCCAGGCCGCCATCGAGAAGCTGTCCATCCTCGAGAAACAAGCTCGTCAGGCATCCGACCTCGCCTCCACATCACGAATCCTCATCGCCGTCGTTACCCTTTGCAAAAATGCCGGCGACTGGGCCCTCCTCAGCGAACAGACCCTCATTCTCTCCAAGAAGCATGGTCAACTCAAGCAGGCCATCACCAAGATGGTGCAAACCGTCGTGGGCTTCCTCGACCAGACGCCCACTCTAGAGATCAAGCTCTCCGTCATCGAAACGCTCCGTACAGTTACCGAAGGCAAGATCTTTGTCGAGGTCGAGCGTGCGCGTGTGACCAAGATTCTGTCCGATATCAAGAAGCAACAAGGTGACCTCAAGGCGGCGACCGACATTCTGTGCGAGCTTCAGGTCGAGACCTTTGGGTCTATGGAGCGGCGGGAAAAGGTCGAGTTCATCTTGGCACAGGTCGCTCTGTGCATTGAGATTGGCGACTGGACACAAGCCGGCATTCTCAGCCGCAAGATCAGCACCAGATATCTGTCGCGCAAGCCCAAAAAGACACCGGAGCAGCTGGAGAAGGAGCAGAAGGAGCGAGAGAAGAAGGCCGAGGCCGGCGAGGAGGTCAAGGAGGTCAAGGAGGATGATGTTACAGATCTTAAGCTCCGGTACTACGAGCAGCAGATCACACTGGCCAAGCATGACTCCAAATACCTGGATGTTTGCAAGCACTACCGACAAGTGCTCGACACAGAGGCCGTTGAAGAGGACCCCGTCAAGCTACGAGCAGTATGTTTCTTTGACGCTTACTTGCAGCAGTACCACGAGCTAACTTTGACTAGGTGCTGCAGAGAATCATCTACTTCATCATCCTGGCGCCGTACGACAATGAACAACACGATTTGCTCCACCGCATCCATAAGGACACCAGAAACACGGCAGTCCCAGAGGACGCTGAGCTCTTGAAGCTCTTCACGGTGCAGGAGCTGATGCGGTGGCCACAAGTATCCGGGGTGTTTGGCCCGCACCTGTGCAGCACCGAAATCTTTGATTCGGCCGAGGGACAGTCGGGTGATGAAAAGGCGTTTGGCAGATGGCAGGACTTGCGCAAGCGTGTGATTGAGCATAACGTGCGCGTGGTGGCCAAGTACTACACCCGCATCCGTATGGGTCGCCTGACGCAGCTCCTGGACCTGACGGAGGACGAGACGGAGAAGTACATTAGTGAGCTTGTGACGTCCAAGACGGTGTATGCCAAGATTGACCGGCCTGCCCGCATCGTCAACTTTGCCAAGCCTCGCGACGCTGATGACATTTTGAACGAGTGGAGCTTCAACATGAAGAGTCTGTTGGGTCACCTGGAGCGGGTTGATCACTTGATCACCAAGGAGGAAATGATGGCTCGGATCCAACCGGGTGCGAAGCAGAAGAAGGGCAAGGCTTCAAAGAAAGACAAGGAAGGGCGCTAGAGGTACGGCCTTTTTAGGTATGATTGGATCGATGGCAAAAAAGGCCATGGGTCAAAGCTGAGATGGGCTTTGAGGATCAACTCGAGATGAAGGGGGCGGGCTGGAAGTTTGGCTTGCCTTGTGTGGTGAACTTGGGCAACGGTCCCGTAGAATACACACCTACATCTATCGGCCTGATACCAGCCGCGGCGAGGAATGATCTGGGATTTAGGCATGATCCAGCTCCAGGACGGTTGCATGAATAGACATGACGACATATCCACAACACTTTGGCGGCATGATGTGCGTGGTATTGCGGCGTCTGGTGTATGTATCTCGTCGATGAAAAGCAATGGGCAAGATCTCTGGATGCTCCTGTGTCTGGGTAGGTTTCGTGAAACTCGGATGGATCAGCGCATATCACTGTGGGTTTGTAGAGTACCTAGCGCAACAGCACCGAAATCAGGAGAGCGACAGAAGCTTGCTAGACACGGAACAGCTTTGTAGACTATGTTGATTCTCTTTGGGATGTTTGAGTACGTGATTCCCCGTGAAAAGAAATGCATCGCCGGGAACAAAAGAGCCCCGGACATGTTCAGTGGTGGTTGTTGTGGATCTCAAGCTTTTGGTGGTGGTAACAAAGTAGAGCAATGACATCATCGTCCCAAGGTCTGGGTGCGCGTTTGTGCCCCTTGACTCTTATCAAAAGCAAACCAACCACCAGACTTCAGATGAATTAATTTCCATTGGTGATCGTCTGAAAGCAAATAAACATTTCCTGGGAAGATGCCGTCCAAAATATCCAAACTATTCGTTTACTGCGTTGGCAACCCCAGCTTCGATCCGGAGAAGGCAGTGGCTGATCACGACACACATGAAGCGGCCGTGAAGCTATTGAACGAAAAGAATGATTTTGAAGGGGCAATCAGGCTATGGTTTGGCCTTCCAGAGGCCGGGAAGGATGATTATGTCTATCATGCCGTGGCGAGCGTGACACTGCCGCAGGTGCAGAGGGCTGTTGCGATGGGCAGGGAGAATGGACTGCATGGGTGGTATGATGGGCAGAACAAAACGGAGGGCGATGTATGTCGTTTTTCTTTGGGAGTCGGACTTTCTGTCTATACCATTCCTTTTCACTTCCACCCCAATACCCCTTTTCATCTTTAGCACGTTACCCCTTTACTACATTAACACATTAACATATTACCACATTTCCTCAACCCCCTGATAGGCGCCTCCAGTAATCTCAGCCAAACTAACACACTCTCCTCAGGCATCCCGCCCTCCTCCTCTCCCTTCCACCTCAGACATCCAATCCTACACCTCCCTCTTCTCCCCCTCTTCCTCCTCCTCCCCAACCTCGTCCCTAAAATCCTTTGTCTCAAACGCCAAAAAGGATTCCATCCGCGCTCTGGTGTCGTCTAACCTCCTCTCAAAACGGTGCCTCCACCCCTCCTTTTCAGGGCTGTTGCAGATCCCCAAAGTCAAGAACCTGGCGACCATCCCCCTGAACCCATACCTCGACTTTTGGGTGTGGTCATGCAGCAATCTGGAGTGGTGCGGTCCGGTGGGGGAGCAAGGGTTGAAAAGCCACCATGTGCTGCCCGTGCTGATGCACCACTTTGGGTGCGTGGTGCCGAGTCACGAGGCGCTGGGAATTATCAAGAAGCTGGCGGAGGGGGCCGGCAGAGGCACTACTGGGAAAGAAGATGGTAACGGTGTTGTGGACGGATCCCCTGGAAATGGAACCGCGGCTGGGAAGAAACCCAAGAGTAAGAAAGCGAAGAGGGAGAAGCCCCCTCCGCCGATGAAGGTCCTGGATGTGGGCAGTGGGAATGGGTACTGGAGTTTTATGCTCAGGCAGTACGGGCTGGAGACAATAGCGGTAGACAATATGCAGTCCGAATGGTATATATCCCCCCTCCCCCTTTCCCCTTCCCTTTTCCCGCCGCCTTTCCCCATCATGACTAACACTCCCCCTTTCTTCACAGGCGGGTAAACTGGGTCCCCGACACCAACCTCACCACGGGGACCTCCTACCTCAAATCATCCCTCCCAGCATCCCAACACAAAAACCACATCCTCCTCCTGGTGTACCCCATCACCGGGTCCGACGGCACCGGCAGCTTCACGCGGGAGCTGATGGATGTGTACAAAGGCGATGTTGTTGTTGTGGCCGGGACGCAAAACGGGAACGGATACACTTCTTTTGGGAAGGGGAAGGGGACGATGGATGAGTACATGATGGGTAAAAAGCAGGGCAGCGAATGGGAAAAGATTGCTCAGGTGCCGCTGCCGAGCTTTGCGGGGAGGGACGAGGGGTTGTCTGTGTATGTTAGGAGAGACAAGACAGGCCGAGATGGGGAGAAGTAATCATGTGGTGAGAGGAGGAGGTATTGGTGGGATGAGTGAGATGTAGTACAGGGGCTTGGCTAGGATGACAAAAGGGAAAGCAAATATTGCAATTCTTGATGAGACTTGAAGTGATGGAAACACGCGCTTGTTGATTGTACGCTAAATTGTCAAGAATACAGCTTGACCGAGAAAATATCTACAACCCCTTTTCAAGAAACTCTGCCAAACGACACCTCACCTCCCCTTCTTGCCACCCCCACCGCCCTTCCCCTTCCCCCCTTTGCTCTGCCCCCCTCCCCCTCCCCCTCCCCCTTTCTTATTATCCCCCGCCCCTCCTCCCCCCAGCATCCCGCCCCCAGCCATAACCGTTACCTTCCCCACCGGCACCACTCCAAGCACCTCCTCAACCTTGACCCCCCTGATCAGCTCCACCTCCCTAGGCCACATCTTCTCCCCATCCTCCCCCTTTTGATCCACCACCCCCTTCTTCCCGCTTGCCAGCTTCCATCTCTCAAAAATCTCCTTTACCGCCTTCCCCTTCTTCACCTGCCCCGGCTGTAGCTTAACCTTGTACTTCAGCTTCCCCAGCGCGCCCCACGGCCCGCAAACCGGCACCGCCTCCAAGATCTCATCCCCCGGCATCGGGGTGCCAACAAGGCTATCCAACGGACCGACGTCGGCCTTTTCGTGTTCGTCTAGAATGTCCACGCCTTCTTCAAGCATCACCTTGCGGATCTCTTCGTGCTTGGCGATCTGAGCCTGCTGGCGCTCCTGTTGCTTTTTGCGTTTTTCCACGGCGGCGATGTGGTCGAGTTCCTTTTGCTTCTTTGCGGCGGCTTCGGCCTCGGCTTTCTTGCGGGCGGCGGCCACGCCGAGGAGTTCCTCCATGAGGGCGCGGTCGTCTTCGTCTTGGTCTTTGTATTTTTGGGCGATTTTCTTGGCTTTGGAGCGCTGGCCGCGTTTGAGAGGCTTTTTGTTTTGGGAGGAGGGTTGGGAAGCGGTCGAGGTGCCGGTTTTGGAAGGTGTATTGGCTTGGGAGACGGTGTCTTCTCCCTCTTCGTGGTCCGAGTCGTCGTCCGAGTCAGGGATTGGTTCTGGTTCTTGTTTGGGTTCTTCTGACGGGGCAACGTCAAGATTGGAGAGCTGCTCTGCTGGGGGCTCAGGGGCTTCCTCTGGCACGCGGCCATCTTCGGCTCCGTCCTCTGGTTGGGTTTTGCCGCCAGACTGAAGGGGGTTGGATCTCGTCTCATCTTCGGGGCCCTCCTCGTCGTCGCTTCCAGAGTCTTCGTGCTGAGTGTCTTGCTCTGGCGCAGCCGTCTCCTGCTCCACCCCCTTTTCAAGCTTGGATGGCGGAGCAAGATCCACATCGCCATCATACAGCCTGTGCTTGACATGCCTCGCCTTGCTCTCCTCCGAGATCCTAAACATCAATCCAAAACCCAGCATCAACAACGCCGGAGGAAGCGGGTTCTTCTTGCCCCTCACCATGAACGAGCCAGCCGGGAGGTACTCGCCGGTCGGTGCCGACTTGGAAACCTGATCAGCATTCACCCACCACGCGCCCATCGCCGCTTTGGAGTCCCACGCACTTGAGCAGCACACCGACAAGTTACCCGCCTGAGCCAGTGTTGACGGGGGAATCGGTGCATCAGGGGTCCTGGGGCTGTTCTTGATAATGACTGTCGAAGCCCCGTGCATATCAGCATGAACGTACACGTCTCCCTTCCTCAGGTACCGCTTGTACAGAATCTCATTCTGCTGCGCATCCCGCCCACCAAGCACGAGATAGCCATCCGAGGAAATGAACCATGTGAACTTCTCAAACCACATCTGCTTCCTGATCGGCTGCAAAACCGGCTTCTCCTGCTTCAAGCCCTTCCGCAAATCTTCGGTAATCTTTTGCTCGGCATTCTTCAACGCAACGACCGACTGCTCGACAGTCTTCTTCTCCTTGTCAGCAGCCGTCCTCTTTTGGTCGTAATACTCTCTGGCATTGTTCCAAACCGAGAGCTTGAGGTTGATATCAATCTCCAATCGCTTGTCAGGCCCCTTTGCCTTCTCAGGCTCGGCACCGGCATCGACAGTCTCCTCATCAGTGTCATAATTGAACTCCATATCTTCATCATCACCAGCCTCTTCCTCCTCTTCCTCTCCCAGCAACAGGGTAATCGAGCTCTCGGCGAGATTCATAGGCAGCTTGATAATCTCCGCCACGGGGTTTCCTTGCGCTTGCTCCCGCTCGACAAGCTTGTTGATATTGACCCAATCCATCCCTTGCTCGAGCAGTCCATTGACTGCATCCATTGCCTCCTGAACTCGCTCAATATTGGCCTCGATAGCAGCCGCCTTGCGGAGATTCAACATCTGGAACCCGACCAGGCCCTCAATTCTCTTGGCCTGGTCCTGACGAGCAGCCTCTAGTTTTCTCTTGGCGGTAGCCTCCCGTTCCTGGAGCTTTGACTCGAGCCTCTGGCCTTCAAGTGACGAGAAGAACTCGTCGACTGTCTTGTTGTAGCCATCAAAGGAAAGCGTGACCAACGATTTATCATCCTCAAACTGCCTTGGCAGAAAAGGCTGGAAATCTTCATAGAGAAGACTCCTCGGCTTCTCTTTCTGTGTCTCCGCTCCCGGCCGCTCCTCCTGTTTCTGCTCAACAGCACGCGGATTAGGCTTGGCAATGATATGCCCCTTTGCCCTGGGCGAGCTCGTCACCTCCTCCAACACCGACCTCGCCTTCTCCAACGTTTGAAACAGCGAATCGAGCAAAGCCTCGCTCTCCAAAATCTCAGCCGGTTTCGCAGCAGAGTTGAACTCGGTCAACCTAAAGACATGATCAACCAGCACCGGCGGTAACTCGGTAATCGTAGTCGCCAGCCCCCTCCTCAGCTCATCCGCCCCCTTCTTCTTTGCCTTTTTCGTACCGGCATGCTCCGCCGCCGCCTTCAACGCGGCTCTCAACCTCTCCTTTGTGAGCTCCGGGACACCGCCATAATTTTGCCTGTTTTCGAGCGTGTATTTCAACCCCACCTGCTGTGGCTCCTGCCCCTCCCCTTCTGGCACATTGCGCAGCAACGCAATGATGGTCAGGTCGGCATCGGTGAGGATGACGTTGCCGCTGGCGAAGAACTCGAGGTATACTCTGTACGCCCCGTCGGAGAACTGAAACTCGATGATTCTGTCTGTGCCGATCTGGGAGACTTTGGTGACGCGGCGGGTCTTGAGAAACTTGCGGAGGCGGGCGACGAAGGCGGAGGGCGCGGGGGCGGTGGAGCGGGCGAAATCGGTGAGGTGGCAGCGGAAGCCAGACTCGATGAGGAGCTGCTGGCGGTTGTCGGGTTTGGCGAACTTGAAGAGGAGAATTTTGGAGTTGAGGTCGTAGATGTTGGCCAGGCGGAGGCTGACGAGGGCTTCGGAGAGCTCGTGGGCTATCACCTGGAGAGGAAGGGGAGATCAGTACGGGCGTGAAGGGGAAAAAGCACTGGAGAACTAGATACACACCTTGACGTCCAAGGACGAGAATCTCTGCTTCATTTTGGCTACTGCGGTGTCTGCTGCTTCACGGCTTGCGACAGCGATGTCAAGACCCAAGGTGGAGGAGGTTTTGATTGCAAGCTGTCGCTGTGTCATAGAGGGGCAATCAAGGTGGGGTAAATTGTGCCTGGCACCTTCGACGTCTGCCAAGCTTCACTCCGGCGAAGCAGCTCTCAAATGCTTTCAACAGCAGCAGCGTCGACGGTTTGGAGAACTGGGGTAACGAGGATGGGGGACTGGCTCTAACCAATAATGGCACAGGCATACCCTGTAGGTGACGGCAAACACGACGACAGCGAGCAGCCCTCCGATGAGAAATGCGGCACCACTTGTTTTCCAGCCTGGGTGAAGCTCCTCCATTGGTCCTGAAAGTACGGCGGGTATGTTGGAATATGCAGGCAATTACAGCACAGGAGACGACGACGACTGATCAATTGAAGAAGCAAAAAAAGAATTATCTCGAACAGCTCTACAACCCTTACCTTCACGCTACAGCTTTCTGTTGAGCCCAATGGCAGCCCTGTGGTCATGATCAAGCCACTGAACGATAACGACCCAGACAAAAAGCTGGTGCTAATTTTCTAGACAGACTCGAACGGATACTGGCGCTGTCGAACGGGATCCCAGGCTCATCAAAGCCCGAGACTTTCGGCTTTGCAAGTATTGTACAGCATGGAAAGCCATAGATTACCCCTTGTGAAGCTGGAGATATCCCCAGCCTTTCCCCAAGCGTCCATCAGGAGAGATCCAGTGCCACCGCCCATTGTATCCCACCTGGAAGTCGATATCGGTTCGAGGGTCCGGAGCGCCGCTGTCACAAACTTACCAGAGGAGGTGAAGTCATTTCGTCCAGAGCCCAAAGTTTATTTTCCTCGCTCGTCCAGCACAGGCAATCCGGGAGACTGGTTCGGCCCTACGGTGCGGAGTATGCAGTCGGATCCGGGAAATCGGTTGACGGACACCTTGACAGCCCTGAGGAGAGCTCGGGCTAACGGGGTTGTCGGACTGATCGGAAACCTTCCAACCAAGCTTGTCCAAGCAAACGGCGGTCTTGTGGTCTTGCTGTTTACACAGAGAAGCAGGTCTTGACGGCGTCGCAAGTAAACAAAAATCCTTCAAAGCCCCTGAAACCACGACGGCGGCTGTTTCCCCTGCGTCGGCCCCGTCCTCTCGCAGCTCGCATGTGACGGCAGTCAATGGGTAGGATCGGACTTCTCGGCGGCTGATCCCGCGGAAGAGGCGGAGCCGCGCTGCAAAAAGGAGGTCAGTTGCCGTGACAACTGGCAATGGTGTGCTAATTCCCCAGTGGAGATTTTGGAGATGGCCTCGGTAGCGCATGTGGAGGTTTGATGCCGGGACGGAGCAGCTTTTTGAATTCCAGCCCTCGTGTCGTGTCAGCTACCGACTGCAAGCAATTGGCTTTGTGGGGACAGAGCTGGAGACACCTCGGAGACAGCGGCGGTCTGGCAGATGCCATCTGCTTCGATGACAGCTTGACAACTGACCGCCGGCTTGTGCCACACAATACGAGACCAGGAGAGACGAGACGAATAAAATTGTGCATAAGTCGTGGATGGCTGGAACTCCCCCTATCGACCCAATGGCCGTCACCCACGAGCCCTCAGACGGGAAAAGAGGCTGGGACGGGTTTATCAAGGGGGGTGTCCAAGGTGTCCAACAGCCAATTGCCAGACGAAGCTGCTGGTGATCTGCCCTTCCCCTTGCTGCAGCCGAGGAAAGTGAGGGAGTTGCTCCCGACCTCCTCAATTGCACCACGGGCCCCCACCGCGTCCCCAACCACCTATCAACGCTGTCGGCACAAGCGTGTGTGCGGCATGGGGCGCCCGGTCTTGGCTGGCTAGTCCGTCTCCCGTCAGCCTGTGGTCTGCTCTGTGGCGCCCTGGATGCAGGAAGCTGCAGGAGGACGGGGGTGGGCTAATTTCTGTCTGTCTCTCACTGATACGGGCGCGTCTCTCTGTTGGTTGAGTACTCAAAATCATCAATTGAGAGATCAGCTCGAGCCATTGACGCTCCAGGCTCGGCCCTACAGGAGGCCCGGACAACCCCGGATTTGAAGAGGCTGGAGAAAGCGCGCTTTTCTTTGTCAGAGAGACGCTGACGGGAAAAACCCTGACCCCGACCCTGACCCCGACCCTGACCCTGGCAATGAGACGTCGTCAACCGCGATCGAGCTTGGAGCTTTCAGCTCCCAACGAGACAGCTCCTAGCTCGAAATGGCCGGACGCGTCCCCAGCCCCCGGTCACAGCCGAGCAATCAGAGACACTCTCGTGGGGCCAGCACGGAGACGAAAAGAGGGCCCGCTATGCCCCATTGGGGCAGGATAAACAACTCCCAGCCCGTTCTCCGCACAAGGTAAACAGAGAGGGCTTCCAGAGCTAGGCCGTTTGTCAGAGCTCTCAGACTGCAGGACTGGAACCACCCCCTGCGGTCACACATCCTGTCGTCGTCGACGGTCCCCTGCCAACCAGCCAAGCTCATCGCTCAGAGCCCGGAAGCGCTCCGCCCCATGCGTATTTGAACCGCGCTCGCTCGAGCAGCTGTGCCCTCCTGGTCTTGATCTTCTTTCCTTCCTCATCCTCCACTCAGAATCAGCTCAAACCACCACCACCATCTCCATTCCACATTCCCCGCCTCCTTTCGAAGGACTCGACAAGAAACCAGAGAACAGAAGACGGGTCGATTCACAGACCGCCTTCTCACCTCCTTTCTTTCGACTTCTTTTCTAGGAAGTTAGCAAGAGGGATCTTCTTGTCCTCCTTTCGTACGTCGGAAGGTCGAAAGAAGATTGTTTCTTGCGCCCAGTAAACCGGCAACCTGGACTTTGAAGCCCGCGTCCCGGTCCCATTCAGCGTCTTCCCGTCTGCCTACAGGGAGTCTGAGACCGCTACCCAAACCAAAACCCACGAGGAGATCAAGATCCAAGTCCCCCCAGCTGGACGGATAGGTCACGACTCTTCTTTCACCGCCCAAGCAGCTCTTCCCGCACCCCCCAAGGTCGTCGAAGAGAACCGCTTCAAGGAGGAGGTCCGCATTACTCGCAAGGAGGAGGAGCACCGCCGTCCCGCCATCAAGAAGGAAGAGTACCACTTCCACGAGGAGATCCGCAGGTATGTGCGAATGACTCTCTTCTGTTTGTTGTTGTCACCGTCCATTGTTTTCTTTACCGCCCCTTTGGCCTGGCCCGCCCCAATGGCTGATCCCCAGCCTCCTGTCCCGGCTTGGGATCTCTTGGGTGTGGATTCCTGCTGGAGCCTCAAGGCGACATTTTCCTCGTTTGTCATGTTTTGCTCCGCTCTTCAGCCCACCCCCCCCTGCCCGAGCTATCGACCCTAGGGCACCGCCAAGGTCGTCTGGACCAGGGGGTCGTGGGTTGACCAAGCGACGCGAGGCCCTCTCCCACAACAATATCTGGCTCAAGGAAGACACATTCTTTGCTCTTTTCCTTTTGCTGACCACATCTTTCCTTTGCCTTCTTCAGACCTCAACCCCCTCCCACCTCCAACTACCTCGAGTCTCGCGTCGAACTCGATCACCGCCACCGTCCTCACAGCTCCGTCGTCGACCTTGCTGAGAGTGAATTCCGCGCCCGCACCCAAGCCAACTACCGTAAGGAACCCACCGTTGTAGCCGCTCCCAGCTACGACACCACCGTCGACCTTCCCACCCGTCGCCCGGTCTTCAAGTCTAGCACTTCCATCGGTGACAAGTTCACTGTCGAGGCTGCTATCACCCGTCCCGCCAAGAAGGAATCTCACTTCCAAGTCACCGACACCACCGTCGACTTCCCCCGCCCCGCTCGCATTACCGCCCCTAAGAAGGAGGTAAAGCTTTTGGACGACAAGCCCTACACACCTTCAAACGTCTCTACCGTTTCCACCCCCACCACCGACAACATGGGCTACTACGATGATGACAGTAAGTGTTGATCACACCCCCTTCTTCCGTCCCCCGCGTTTGCTATTGGTGGTGCCCCTTTGATGCCATCTCTCCCTCCCCATGCACACGAGTGTGTCGACATGCGAGCGAGTACTCACCAGTGGCCCACCAACTTGCAGACCGCCACCACTCCTTCCGCCAGGAGGTTCACAACAAGCTCCATACCAAGTTGCACAAGTTGGCTGACAAGATCTCTCACCACCACCATGAAGGCCACGTCGAGGCTGAGGTTTCTTCCGTCCGCCGCGGCCCCGCTGCTGCCCCTGCCCCTGAGAAGGCTCCCAACACCGTCACCATCCCCTGCCACCACATCCGCCTCGGTGACATCTTGATCCTCCAGGGCCGCCCCTGCCAGGTCATCCGCATCAGCACCTCTGCTGCCACCGGCCAGCACCGTTACCTGGGTGTTGACCTCTTCACCAAGCAGCTCCATGAGGAGTCCAGCTTCGTCTCCAACCCCGCCCCCAGCGTCGTTGTTCAGACCATGCTCGGCCCCGTCTTCAAGCAATACCGCGTCCTCGACATGCAGGATGGCGCCATCGTCGCCATGACCGAGACTGGTGACGTCAAGCAGAACCTCCCCGTCATTGACCAGTCCTCCCTCTGGAACCGCCTCCAGAAGGCTTTCGAGTCTGGCCGTGGCTCCGTCCGCGTTCTCGTCGTCACCGACCACGGCCGCGAGATGGCTGTCGACATGAAGGTTGTCCACGGCTCCCGCCTTTAAAACACACAATCTTTAGGGGTTGTTTGCTTTGAGTTATTATTTGGCTTAGATTGTCGCGATAAAAAAATTGTCCTGATTGGTTTTCTTGGTTAATAATGTCTTTTATTGGCCGAGATGGCTTCATTGGGTAATTTTTTTTCTTGGAATAGTGTTTGGATATATGTGTGGGAAGGGATTCGGATATTATGATAGGGGCTTAGGGAAACAAACTTTATGTCTTCTAGTACTAGCCGTGTATATGAATCTGTAATGGATGATGATGATGGAGTATTCTTTTTCGCTCTTGCTACTTTATTGTGACTTGATTGACTCGCCTTGTCCTCGATGTGACTGAACTTTTCTGCCTGTTGTTGTTTGTCTTGCTGTCCTTGTTCCATGTTGTGATTGATGCTGTGTTCTTAATCAAGTGCGATGTCCTGGCTTGTATCCGTTTGGTGCCAATTGACACTGCCACTGTAAACATCGCTCACTGTGTAGAACCCCATTGTGAGCGTGGCCCAAGCTTGGTGTCGTCGCTGAATGTCGTGATGCTGTAACCTATGGTGGTGGTGGTGTTATTGTAGTTGCTGTAATTGTTGTGGCGATCACGACTCGCAATTGTTGAGGTGCGACGAGTCATGGCATTCGACTATTCATTGTTGACGTACACCGCAGACGTGGTTGTAGTTTTTGTAGTGGATAGGTGGTTCATCGTCTTGCGTGTTTACATTGTGTGTGTGTGTCTCTCTCTCTCTCTCTCTCTCTCTCTCTCTCTCGTCTGGTATGCTAACATTGGATGGGTCTGCGCATCTGGAATTTCACTTCATCAGTAACTCCCTTTACAACACTTTTGCTTGACGATCTGTGAGGCATGGATGTTTGTTTGTGGTATTCTTAGTGTAGCTTGATCGAGGGTTTTTTTTCCCAAAGACCTTTACTTTCCGTCTTGTTTATTGTCCCTTCATCTGAAAAACTGGAGACACTGTTAACATGATACTATCGTGATATCACATGACCTGCCCAGAGAAGAGCTTGGCACAAACAACCTCTTGATATATTTTGCTCTGATGTTTTGCTTTGTGGCATAACTTTTGGTATGAACACTGTGTATCTCAAATGTTCAAAATATCCACCCATGTTACCTGTTCTTGTAGGCAAATTCGGGCCATATCACTGGAGGGTACGGCGCTCTGGTGTTGGCGTCAAGCCAAACAGTTTACGTGCTGGCATCATTCTGAAGGTGTTGTTGATGAGTAAGCTCTGCAATTCTTGAAAGGAGGTCGGTTGATAAGCAGGACTTGTTGTGGTATATTGACAACCATAGGCAAGAATTTCTTCTTTGTTGATATCCGAGAAAGTGAGCCCTGGATTGACATGATATCTTTGATCCCAGCCCTGTTCACCGATTTCCAGTAGGCAAAACTTTTGAGCAATTCGGTACGATCAATTTATAGCTTCCGTCTTTATCTCAGTCCCTCACAAAGCAACATGGAGCAATTGGGCTCTGTTTCTATCTAAAATTGAGACAAAAATTTCATCTGATCCCGGTTTCTCAGTGAGAAGTTTGAGCAGTTGAGCTCTGCTTCCACCAGCCATCTCTCATTTCATCCTAGTTTCTTGGTAAGCAGAGGATCCAGAGAAACCTGTTGCATCCAAACTCCATGTGAATATTCTCAGTCGGCAACTCTACGCAATCCCACTTGACAGCCGTCTAATATCGTTCTTTTCATCTTAACTCGGCTTCCTGGTGGTTTTCCTATGTGATCAGAGAACCTCACTATAGAAGCAGCAAGCTCAGAGAGGAATTAGTACTCAAGAAATACTTGGAGGGCTTTACCTTATACCTCAGTGACCGACACCTATACCGGGCCAGAGCTTCAACCCGACGCTCTCGGCCGACGGCTATCCAAGTAAGTAGGTAACTCACCAATCCCGCCCATCACTGTGTCAAGGCGAACATAAACAAACCTCCGCAGCCACCTGAGCTACGCCCGTTGACAACAAACAAAATCAAGCTAACCGGGAAAAAGCCCTCGGTGAACGATGTTTGTTACACCCGTTTTGAGAGAGGGGGGCTATGTATGTACACACGAGAGGAAACACAAACACGGCGCAAGCTATGGAGGGGAAATGTTGTCCGATCCTGTCCTGCCACGATTTTTACCATGTCCGTTCGGCAGCTCGGCAGCTAGGCAGTGTGCTGTACCCTCTCTGGGAAGGTCAGGTAAGCAAGTGCAGGGTAATTAAGGCGGAGGATGCATAGGCACGCGCGTCGTTTGTGTTACGACTTGCGGGTTGTGTCTGTCTGCCTAGGTATAACGACGCCGCGGCTGGGGAATGGGAGATGAAGAAATGGGTTGTTGTGAGTGTTGTCGTGTGATGGGTTTGGTCTGGGTGGCTAAGGGCAATGTGTCTGCCCGGGCCCACAGCCATGTAGGTAGGTTAGGCAAGGGAAGATCAAGGCACGGAGGAAGGTGGCTGCTCTCTGGTGGATGGATGATCTGATCGGGTTACCCGGGCTAGCGGGTATGATTTCTGGCAGTACGTCTTTGCTTGTTTGGGCTTACCCTACTTGCCTGTTACAAATTGACACACACCGATCTATCTCCTTTTGTTCCGTCGGGGATTAGAAGCGATCCTGCGTTGTAGTTGATGGCTCTGTATCGGGTGGGGGCCCTCTGGTTGGACGGCTGCTTGTTGGGCTGTTGGCTCGTTACACTGGCCTTGAGCCTACTCCTTGCTTGATACGGAGATGTCTTTGGGATGATCTGGTGTTGTGATGGAGGTGTCGGTGAATCTGATCGGGCTATCCGAGGTGTCGGATCTGATCTCGGAGGGGGGTTGCTGTTTGGCTGTTGAGTTGTTACATTGATCATCGGTTCGAATCCTTTTTTGACAAGGAGAGATGGGGATGAATATGATCTCGTGATGGTGATGGCTACGATCTGATCGGAAACAGTCGGACTATAGGTTGGTCTCCTGGGGACTTGATCACGATTGCTTGGCTGTTGGTCTTTCCGGCTACGAGCCTAGGTATGTTCTTCAGTCACCGCTTGCCGCGGACCGAGATCTGACATCGGCAGGGAGGCGTGGGGTAGAGTGACCCTTCGTATCGTCGAGGTTGATGTCGTGTTCGGAAAGTGAGGGGATAGGATAGCTTCAGTTGGGCAAATCTCCTGACCAACTTCCAGTTGACCGGCTTCCTTCTCCTCAGTGTTGCGTTGGCAGGTACGTTGGCAGGTACTTGTAGGGTATCTGTCCAATATGGCAATGCCGGAGTACGAGGGATGAAACCTCGGCCAAGCGTGAGGCTTGACCGGTCGTGAAGGGTTTTTACGACTGTATGTGCCGGCGGTGAGTATGTATTTGCCTGAATCTCGTCCAGTTGGTGGTTGTAGGTACCTATGTATGGATGGAGGGTATGCTGTGCGGTCGGTAGCTGTGTGAGACACTAACCGCCCGTGCATCCTCTACTCTACCTCTCTGTGGCCGGGACAAGATGACTGCATATGCCCTTTTGTGTATTGGGCACGTTGAGTCTGGCCTTTACTTTGGGCCAGTCTGAGTATCGCCACTCAGGCAGGATTCAGACAAGGAAAGAGGGAGTAGGAGGAACGATGCCTGAATATCAGACTGGTGCGATGTACCACAACACCAGAATACGGTGAAGAGTACGGTTGTCATGTTGCGACTGTCATCTACCACAAGGCTAGCCTACACAATGGAGCTTCTCCAAAGTCGGCACCATCAATTATAAGACGATTCCTGTAGCAGCTTTCCCTTTTCATGACCGAACTGGGCAAGACTTGGGCCACAACCCTGGATCTAAGGTTGTGCTCTCTGTCTGATGTTGTGTTTGTGCCACTTGCCATCAAACCAAAACAATGACAACAGCTTATCTAGATGAAGCTTCTGCCCAGGAGCCACACTCATGGGTAGGATTTACGTACAATATGTACGTAAGGTAGGCCCATACAGACTCAAAAGGAAGACTCTGTGTACAAACATCCCGTGCCGGGCAATCCCCCACTCAGCTGCCAGACGAGTTGCCAAGGGCGACATGCCGTTGCCCAGGCGGGAATACCGCACTTCAATGTATGCAATAGCGGGCGGATGTAGGGACGAGAGTGCAGGTGTGTGGAGAGAAAGGGGGTATGGGCAAGGGGAGGGAGCATCCCGTCCGCGATCACCGCCTGCTTGGGTCTCCTCCAGTCTCCTCCTCACTCCCGCCGTCTCATCTCCCCGCTTCCCGCGGTCTGACAGCTCGGGATTGCTGGAAGGTATGAGAATCACTAACATTAGTCAAGAGCAACATCACTTTCCCACGTGTGAGTGGAGAGAGCGCTCCTACCCGTGCTCCCACCCGTGCTTCAATCGCGTACCATTGTGCCAATTGGACTAGAGCAAGCAGTACTTTCTTGGTGTTGGAAGCATCGGTAGAGGCCCCTGGCGGACGGGACGGGATGAAACGGAGGAGCCCAGTTGAGAGCATCACGGGACTGATCATGATGGACTAATTGGGTTGGGTTGAAATGGAAATGGAACCGCAAGTGTGTCTCGTAGATGCCCAATGCCCCCAAGCCGATTTTGGCGTGGAATTACTGGCTGTTTTCGTTGGGGGGAGGGGGGGGGGCAGTAAAGTCTGAGATGCTACCTTGACTTTCGGTTCTTGATGGTGTCTGAGGACGACCATGCGTGCCATGTCTCGTTCGGGAAGAACTGGTACCTGAGTAGGGGGTGTGAGGGAGACCAGCGATTGACTAATCGATCTCTGGCGATTGTCGGCTGTCGGCTGTCGGGTCGGCGCGATCTGCTCGATAATGTTAGTAAAAAGGAAGAGAAAAGGCAGAGAATCCGGAATTCCTGCATCTCGAGTGAGTGCTGTGCAGAAACAACTGGTGGTAATCGAATGCTGTGAAACAGAAAGCTGGGTACTACTGCATAACTCGTCACCAGTGTCTGTATAAAGTTTGCCACTCGTGCACTTTTGCACTGCAGGTGGTATGTACCGTATTGAGTAGTTCTAAACGTTCACTCGATGTTTGGAAAACCAAAATGCCGGGCTTTTGAGTCTTGGGCTCCTGAGGCCAGGTCAACAGGTGAACAGTGAAGATGCTGAGAAAGCATTCGTGTGTGTTGGGTGTGGATCGCTGGACCCTAGGTGCGTCATGGTGATCTTCAAATAGTTGCGGCAAAAAAAAAAAACTAAGCAAGGCTAGAATAATTCTCATGTAATCCCAAGCGCTCGTGATGCAAAGAACAATCTATTCAGGGTCCATGAACCACGAGACGTCGCCCGTCGACTCCAAGAGCCAGACAGACGTCATCTCTTCACCATGAAAAAGCTATGACCACCTGATGATACCTCCACCAATCACCAGTTATTCTAAACGGCCCCGCGAAGCCGGATTTCCACTTTCACCGGCACCCGTGGGCTATCCCCCGGTCGGGTCCACACATAGGGCAGACAAACCGCTCTGGTGCCCTGCTGGCGAGACATTTCGACGCTGGAATTCCTCAGGTCGTGCCCAAGGGGGAACCAACGCCATTTGCTGCAGCTAGGGAGGTATAGTCTACCTCGTAGTCCAAATGGCAAAGGAGAACGGGCAACTTTGCAGGAGAAGCTAGCCATGCGTGAGACAAACCTCCAAGCCAACCAGGGCCTGTTCCCATGGTGGAAGTTCCTCGTCCAACGGCAGCCAGCATCTCCTCCCTGCGTGCCCCGCCAATTGCGAATATTGACTTTACACAACACCTGCATCGCAAGCTTCAGCTCGTTTGTGTAGGCTGTCACATCCGTCGCAGCCTCGTCGCCTCCTGAGAGATCGAGACAATCAGGGAGGTGTGGGGCGATACAAGGTGACCAAGAAGGCAACTCGGCCTGTGGAAGGGAGAGGACGGAGGATTGGGCATCAGGCAGACACGGCACCCCACCTTGGTCGCATTCCCTGGAAGCACACAGGAAGAAGACACAGGTGACCCAGGTCATATAACGGAAGCTTCTCTCATTCGATCAATTCCCTGGCAACAAACACCACTGACCGCTCACAGCTCGTCCCGTCGAGCAAATCGAATCGAATTCATAACCCCACGGACTGACTGACTGCTTTGCTGAGAGGCCTGTACTGAGACCCCACGGCGCCGAATACCCCTCGTCCGCTCTCTTTTTCTGCTTGCCGTGGTGGAAAACAGCGCTGCTCGAGTCTTCCATCAGCGTCTGTGGAAGCAAAGCCGCGTGCGCTGCCGACCAGGACCAGGGTATTTCTGAATAAAAAGTAGGAGGGGCAGGCTTACACTACATTGTCAACGAGTTGCCCGCCATCACTCACACACCAACTTTCTGAGCAATAACCCCGCCTGCGCACACCTCCGACGGAGGTCTCCTCTCCTTCCTCCCAGCTTACGCTGCGCCCCCGACGGGCAGCCTGGAGAGAGAGAGAGAGACTGACCTACCTGTTTCTCTTTTACCCTTCCCCTCATTTACTATCCCACCGCCGTTTTTGCCAAAACTCTTTCTGGCCGCGTGTTGAGATATCCTTCGTCGAGTCAATCGTATCTCTTACAATCATTGCTGGTGGGATTCTGCCTACTAGCAACAAACAAAATGGCCGACCCAGCCAGATACCGATATTCGGGGGCTGTGGGAAGACGATCCCCTCCCATCTACAATCCAGCACGAGCTTCATTGCCCGTAACACACAGCCCCGGCTATCCTCTCTATAGCGGTGACATCCACAGCATGACAGCCTCCCACCATGAGGGCTTAATGAGACCATCCGACGACTACCGCCCTACCGCCGTTCCTGTCAGCGCCACTTCCTACGCTGTGAGAAAAGAACCCGTTACCAGGAGCACCAGTGTCCAGGACGGCCCTCGTGAGCACCGCATCGCCGACGCTGCAAACAAACGGCCGATCATTGTCACCACCAAGCACCCGCCAACTGCACCCAGGTCCAACAGCCCTTCGCGCGACTCGCGTGACCCCTACCGATCAAGCGATGAGGGACAATACTATACCCAGCCTGCTGTCTCGGGCAACCGGGGCCGCACCACCGGAGGCCCGGCCCCCTTCAGCGCCGCAATGGACGATGATGAATACCGGCGTCTTAAGGAAAGGACAGAGACCGATAGGCTTCCCCGGGGCGGAGGAGACCCGTACCGAACTCGTCCCGTCTACACCGGACCGCCCCGCTCAAACACCGTCGACTACGAGGACGATGGATTCGAATACACCAAGCCAAGTGAGCTTGCTCGCTACGATCTCGAGCACGACCGGCCACGCAGACGACGAGAGAGCCTTGATCGATACTACCGTCCTACCGTCAGCGTCAGCACTGACCTGGCCCTGGGCCGTCCATATGAACAAAATGAGGGCAGGCGTGTTCGTCCCGGTCCGCCGCCCACCACTTGGGGCCTCGACAAGATCAACAGGGCCCCAACAATGCCAGCAGCCGGTGGAATTTACGATGGTGCTGGTGTTCGTATGCCTGTTGCAGCACCCGACGCCAGACGATCCGGTCTGGCAATCGAAGGCCCGCCTGGTAGCCCCATGTCTGAGCCACACGGTGTCCCCAGCACCCGCCCACTCAACCTTCTTGAAAATGGCCCCCCACGTTCTGGTCACTATGACGACTATTATGACGACTTTGACCGTGATCGCGGATACTTCCAAGACGATGTTGCCAACAGGGGGTTTGGCATCCGTGTGGACTCGGGTCTCGAAGAGCCCCGTCGCCCTCCCGACCGGATCTACCATGACGACCGCCGGCGGGATCCACGCCGGGACTATGGCGATCGTGAGGTAAGGAGGAGATCAGACGAAGACCTAGAAGTCATCCGGCGTGACCACGAGGATCGGGAGCGGAGAGATCGCCGGGATCGTGATCACGACTATGCCATCGAGGACGATTACGACCGAGACAGAAGGAGGCACAACAGGTCACCGCCATCGGAAGACGAACGGGACCGTGATGGTCGAAAGGACAGGGTCGACCCGCTTGCTGCCGGCATCGGCATTGCTGCGGCTTCTCTTGGCCTCGGGGCTGCCATGCAAAGCAGGAAAGATGACAAGAACGATTCGCCATCGAGGAGATACAGAGACGAAGAGGACGATCGCCGCAGATACGGCGAGCCTGAGTCTGCTTACTCCAGGCCTCCCCGCAAGGAGCCTCTTCTCGGCGATGAAGACTTTGAGATTGTCGAACATCCAAAGGATCGCGATCGCGAGAGAGATCGTGAACGGGACCGTGACAGAGATCGTGAGAGGGAGCGCGAAAGGGAGCGGGAGAGAGACCGCGAGAGGGAAAGGGAGAGGGAGCGTGATAGGGAACGCGACAGAGACCGCGAAAGGGAGCGTGAAAGGGCTGCTCGCAATGAGCCAGTGGCAGAGATTGAGCCTGGTCGCAAGAGGCCTGAAAATGACGCCAAGGCCAGTGCTGATAACGCGCCTGTCCCAGCAAATCGGGAAGAGGACGGAAAGGCCAGACCAATTCGTCGCCGGCCCAGGGCCTCGTCCTTCAATCCCAACGACACAGCCGGCCTGGCTGAGCTCAAGGCGAAGCTAGCCGAGACTGAAGAAAAGGACAAGACAAGCTCATCCAAGCCTGAAATCCCTGTCGTGAGAGAGCCCTCTCCCGAGCGGAGACCGTCACCTGTCGGCAAGCGCGACCGTGAGGACGACTCGGGGGCCATGGTCGTCAAGGAAGACTCTAGCAGAGTCGGAAGCCGCAGCAGCAGCGGTGAAATCACTCCCTCCTCCTCGACGGACAGAACCGTCCGCGTCGTGGACCCTCCCAAAGAGAAGGAGGCAGAGAAGAAGCCCATCAAGGGCATTCTCAAGCAGCCCAAGCCCAAGTTCCCTGAAGAGCCCAACCCAGTCAGGGAGGGCGTTGCGCCTCACAAGGACGACAAGACCAAGGCCAATGTACCCCCTGGGGCGAGGTGGACCAAGATCAGCAGGAAGATGGTCAACCCCGAGGCTCTCACCATCGGCAAGGAGCGATTTGAAGTTAGGGATGACTTCGTGATTGTACTGAGGGTGCTGAGCAAGGAGGAGATTCAGGCGTACGCTGATGCCACGGCCAAGCTGAGAGGTACTTACCCCTCCGATGATGATACAGAGAGTGATGATCACAGTGAGAGTAGTTTGCTGACAGAGGACTTTGAATTCACAGAGCGTCGTCGGAAAGAGTATGAAGCTGAAAAGGGAAAGGACGATGACAAGGAAGAGGACGATGACAAGAAGAGGAGGCACCGTCAGCACAGCAGACGGGATAGGGATGATGATGACCGCCGGGATAGGGACAGGCATCGTAGTCACCGGTACGAGTCAGATGATGACGAGGAGTACGGGGGCAAGTCGAGGCGGTCTTATCGTGAGAGGAGAGATAGGGAGTAAGGGGTGGTTGTGATGATGATCGCGAGCATGATGATGGCATGAAGTTATGACGATTTCTTTCCATGTGTCCGAATATCCGTTCTGGATGGTTGAGCGGGGTTTGGATCTGGGACTAGTATAGATGGATTGGATTGGAACGGATTGGTTGGAGGCAAAAGCGCTGGTATGGAAAGGCTAGTGTAAAGATGTGATTTGGTTATCAACATGTATGTGTCTTGTCAGCCATTCGTTCGTCTTGTGATCTCGACATGGACGTGGTCAAAACAAAGCTGGTTTTGGCGTGGGGTTGAATTGAGCGAAAGCCTCCTTCCCCACGGCCGAGTGACCTTGTAAATTCCCCCCTTTTGCATTGTCTTTTGCAGTCACCAATCCACCCTTCTTTCACATTCCCATCTTTTACACTCGGTACTTCTGTCGCTCCCGCGGCACATTCTACCCTGGACTTGCTTCCAATGTTCAAAAGACCGCGGTCAAGACAAGTTACTGTTTCCAATTTGCACGTCAACCACAGTCACCATTTCTGGGTCCTCGACTCAGTTGCCTGGGGAAGGCTCCCGAAAGCCTCGGGGCCATGGCCTAGTTCCAAGCGGAATGCCTTGTATCCTTTGCCTCTGTGCTTCTTTGGTTAGCGTACCCCAACCCAGAAGTGTCTGGGACGGTGATGGCATGCCTTCTGGTATTTCCCCACGGGGCAAGTCCGCTCATTCAAGACCCCCCTCTGTTCTCCTTAGCTTTTGTCCCCCTACTCATGGCCTACTTCTTGGGCAAACATGGAAAAAGGATTTGCTCAAGTACCTGGGGATGCGCATGTCCCTTGAGGACGTTCTGTCAACCTTGTTTCTGCTTCTCATCAACATAGCGGCTGCCCTGTACTTGTTCCTTATGTACCATTATTTCTTTGATTTGAGAACGCACGTATTCGTCCATTATACTACCGCCCCCCTTCTGAGTCAGCATCGCTGCCCGAACTCCGCCTTTCCAGCTTGCCACCAAAGGGTGTGCGACCCGGGAAATATGCCAAACCTTCACGTGCTCTTTCTTCAAGTGGTGGCTGCTAGGCTGGTGGTTGGTGCCGAGGCTGCCCCTTGTCATCGGCGTGCTTCTGAGGCGTGTAGTGATGCCGTTTCTTTTCATCACCATCAAGAACGACTGGACAATAACAGGCTTGACTTCGACAGCAACTACCTGGATGCAGCCGCTGCTTCTCTAGCTGCTCCGCCGAGCTCCAGGCTCAACACTGACCGCATGGAACGCTGGGAAGACTGCGAGTTTGTGGATGAAGAGATGGAGGAGGAGCTAGCAAGGTGGTATGGTCAATGGAGCGGATCTTATGACTATGACGACAGCAACAACGGCAATGATTATGATGGCGATGACGAGGATAACGATTTTCACCCTTACCCTCCGGCCTACCACCACTACTTGTCCCGCAAAGGAAACACCGCTCTCACTTCGGAAGGTTTCGAAACACTGTACCCCTTGACCTCATCCCTCTTCCACATTGGCCCTGACATCCCCCCTCGGCCGCCGAAACAGCTCACTTACCCCCCACCCAGGCCACTATCAGATATCACTGGCGCATTCGTCGCCCCTGCCCTCTCTCCATTTGCTGATACCTTGACGGTCTCCCAATCTACCGCTCTTAGATCGCTTCACAAGCAGCACATCGCCCAGTTTGCTGCACTCAGCGAGAGATTCAGAAGGCAGGTCGCAGCCATAAAGCAGAAGCACGCCAAGAATATTGCTGACATCTTGGGGGTGCCGATGGTTGAGGTGGGAAAGAGCGGAAAGCCAGCTTATGTGAATCTGGACAATCTGAGTGTTCAACAGGTGAGGGAATTGGCGATTTATTCCCAGTTTGTTGAGTTTGAGCTTCGGGCGCTGTTTCAGAAGCAGATGGGGGACAGGGTTGGGTTGTTGAGGGCACAGAGAAACGAGTGGCAGGGGTTGCAGCGAAAGTTGGGGGTCCAGGTCGTTGTCGAAAAACAGCAGGAAGATGGAGAGAGCAGGAATGTGTATTGGGGTGGGTTGGATCAGGGAGAGATTCGTTGGTATGGGAAGTGGTTGGAGAAGAGGAGGGATATAGAGGAGGAAGAGGAGGATATGGAGGATGTGGAGGGGATTGAGTGGTGGATGGGGAAGAGTAGGAACAGGAAAAGGGCGAAGTATATGAAGCTTTGAGGGAGGTTCCTGGGAACGGTGAGATGGGTTGTATGTAGTATGGCGGGGAAGGTTTTGGGAGAGATGTACATTCGATGAGTTAGTTACATAGATGACGAGCTAACCAGCTGTACAGCTTGTTTGATGATCTGGCAGATAGAGTACATGAAGAGACTGGTCAAATCCAAGACCACGTATACCTGCCTATTTGTTTTCATCAATCCCCTACATTTATCCATGTTACTAGACCGAGTCTTTACCATCGGCTCCCCATGAGAGAGAACCCCGAGAGAGCCCGTGAGTCGATACGTCCCGCTCCGTATATCTTATATATACATGTATAAAAACCCCCCCCTTTAATTCCTCAAACCCCCCTCAACCACCCACTCCGCCACCCTCCTCCCCCCTTCAGGCGTCAAATTCTCCCAGTGCTCCACCACTCTTGCCACCTTCCTCTTTCCCTTTTCCTCATCCTCCACCGTTTCAAACCTCCAAACCCCACAAAAGGACTCCCTCACCTCCCCCCCGGCCCCGAGCTCAAACTGTCCCATCACGCACCCGAATTCTCGGGAGGAACTAACAGTCATCTGCTCGACTCTCATCTGAAGGGTACCTCTCGTCGCCTTGAGCAAGTTCTCCTCGTGGCGCTGACAGGCCTCGACCCCGACGCAGTCATCCGCGGATCTATCTGCCGGGTGGAGGACACAATTCTCCGAGGCGACGCTCCTGAAACGGGCGACGTCTGCGTAGAGGTATTTCAGCAGGGAATAGGGAGATGTGAAGGGCGGGCCAGGTTCTTGTTCTCCTTCTTCCTCTGCTGCTGCTGCTGGGGCGGCGGTGGTGTCATTGTCGTCGTGGTGAGGTGTGAGCCTGAGCGGTTCCGTTTGCTGCTGTGACTGGGAAGAGGTCATCTTGGGGGCTCTTGTTGATCAGGGGTAAAATGATAAATGAATAAGAATACGAGACGATCGCGAAATGAGAATGAATGGCAATGAGAACTTTACCGGGAGTGGTGATGAAGGGAGGCGGCTCTCCGGACGTCCGTTGCGTGTGCCCAAAAAAAAAAGGGGGGGCAAGCCACACTTGCACTACATGATCAATAAATATGTTGAATCACCTCAAGAATACCTACCACCCTCCGAGACGATGTAAATGAACAAGCAACTGAATTTATCTTTATCTGTTATTTTATTTTTTGTCTACCCACACTCACACACACCCCCCAAGTACTTTTCTTACACCGCCCCATTCACTCCGCCTGCCCCCTGACCACTGAGCCTCCCCCTAGCCACTACATACAGCTACCTAGGTACAAATATACGCATCTTTGTTTTTGTCTTCGTATACCAACAACTACACATCGAAACCAAACCCAAAAAAATTTCGCAAACAAAAATTATGAATACACCAAATGCCACCAACCAGACCAAACCAACCTCCCTTTCCCCCTGCCACACACATACACACATATGAATGCCCAATGCCGATGCCGAAAATTGTAAAATGAAATGTTGCGAACAAACTTGGGAAGATGAACGCTTCATCAAAATGCTGATTTTTGGATGATGCTTTTTTGCACGAGTTTGCGATGCTTTTTAATTCACTGTGCCAGGATCGCCTGCTTGTTGTGCTCATGCTCATCATGCTCGTGCTCATGCTCGTTAACGTCGTTGTCCATGACAAAATCGGTCACGGCGGTGACTGGCGCAATAAGATGGTAGATCCAGAACCGCTGCTTGACAAGAAAACGCAAAGGCGAAAAGTTCAGGCGAACAAAACACCTAGTCGTCCTCCTTCTTTTCGCCCCCGCGCATCCGGTCGTTCCACTTTCTCTTGCCAACTCGAGTCTCGTAGTGCGGCGCTGCCGTCTTGACGTCTTGCATCACCGACTCCATGGCGCTACGGGTCTTGTTCCTGTAGCAGTCCACTGAAAGAGAGAAAAAGATGTTAGTAAGAGAGCCCTGAAGACCGCGATGGCAAGAAATAAAAACTCACAAGCTCGCTGCAAAAACACCGTCCTCCCTGCAAAAACC
This sequence comes from Triangularia setosa, assembly GCA_033296915.1. Lineage (NCBI taxonomy): Eukaryota > Fungi > Ascomycota > Sordariomycetes > Sordariales > Podosporaceae > Triangularia > Triangularia setosa. The sequence continues at coordinate 1,494 of MU866128.1, read as the reverse complement.
CGACTCTGCAACCAGGCCATCCGATACCCCAAGTCATTCAACCTCACCTCCTTTCCCCTAAAAACCTTTCTCATCCTGGGAATAGCCACTTCACCCTCCTGGCCCTCCCCCATGGGGACCTTGACCATGATCCGGCCTCGACTTCTGGAACCGCGACCAGCACGGCGGCCTTCAGTATCGGTCGTCCCATCGTCCTCGTTCTTGTCATAGTCACTGGCGTCGTCCATAAAAAACTTGCTTCCAGTGGCGCTTGGCGGAGGGCTCTGCATCTCCCGGGGGAAGTACGACCTGGGGTAGACACTGCTGCTCTTGCGGAAACTATCGGGAATCTCACGCGTGTCGACCCCGTCTAGCGTGACACGCACCCTGAGGCGGCTCTGCCTGTCGGAATCCTCAACCAGGATGAACTTGCGCTTCTTGGCCTCGGGGATATCAGGGAACAAATCCTCGGGCTCGTCGTCTCGGGGATCACGCCCGGCGCTCAATCGACGGGCCGAAATGGCGCTGCCGCTGGCATGAGGCGAACCGCTCAGTCGATCATGAATCGACATCGATGTAGACGACCCGGCGTGGGCAGGCGCGCCGTTGTAAGAGCCGTAACCGGTGAAGACTTGGGAAGGGCGGTCTTCGGAACCGGAGCCAGATCCGGTCTGGGTCGGGGGTTGGTGGTGGTGATGATGCTGCTGCTCGTCCATGTACGAGTCTCCGTCACCTGCAAAACATGATGAAAAAAAAAAATCGTTAGTGAAACATATTCTCAGCCAATGACATAATGACTTCTCTCACCTCCCTCAACCACCCCGCGGAGATGGTAGAGAGAAGGGAGAGAAATGTGCTGCCACGTATCAAAACGACACGCGTCAGATCATGGTAAGTGTGATGCTTCCCAAACCACGAAACAGCAGCAAGAACTCGCAAACCCTCCAAACGAGAAGCAAGGATACAACAAGGGGCTTTTTTCTTCTCGTCAAGATATTTTTCAAAAGCCCCGTCAGATAGGGCACTCCGTTTTGCTCGGAGTGTGAGGCAAATGACATGTGTGTAGTGTGTGTATGTGTGTATGTGTGTGTGTGTTGAAAAAAGGTGCTGGTTGATATGTGTGAACAAAGCGAATGCTGATGAAGGTGCAGTGCCAGCAACCAGACGACGAAAAACGACGACCGAAAACCAGCAAAAACAAAACTAACAACAACAACAGCAAACGCGCAACTAGTGTAATGTACAGATCTTTCTTTTGTACCAGGTTCCTGTGGTTGCCCCAGATGCGGTATGCTCGAGATTTGTAATGTCGCCGAGCCGGTATATAACAGGTAAAAAGGAAAACAAAACGACTAGAAACTCCCTGTAAAAAAATAAAATTGAAAAGCCCAATAACACAACAATAACCAGCAAAAAAAAAAAAAAAAAAAAAAAAAAAAAAAAAAAAAAAAAAAAACAAAAACCCCCCCCCCCCCAGGCGGTTGTAAAGTGTGGACAAAGTGGGAAACCACAACC